>PVJL010009332.1:0-58161 GCA_004026885.1 Lyroderma lyra
ACCTGCCCTTCTCCGTGACGCACCTGCCCGCCTCCGTGACGCACCTGCCCCCGCGCTGAGCTGGGCACGCCGCTCCTGATGCCACGTGCACACGCCCTCGCCGGGCCCTCGCAGGCGCGCACGTTACTCCTCCTGCCCGAGTGCCTTTCTGCCTCTCAGCCTCTCCCGTGCGTGCAGTGCTACCACGGCTTCCGGGCCCAGATCCAACGACGGCTTCTTCAAGAAGGCGTCCGCGCGTCCTGGGGCCAAGGCCCTTCCCCCTCTCTTGGGCTGCCGTAGCACTCTCTGGCTGCCTTTGCTGTCCTCTCGGCCAGTGGCTCTCTGGTAGTAGAGTGACCCAGGCAGGCTCCTTCTCTGGTCTAGGAGCACGAGCCCCTTCTGGAAAGAACCTCCTTCTTATGCTCCAGGGGTGCCTGGCACAGAACACAGTACCAAGCAGCTGTTGATTAAATCTATTTAAATGAAAGAATGAAGGTCTAATCCAGGAGCACAGTGCTTCATCATCTTCGTGTTGCCTGTGTTCTCACCACCTGAGAGTCATTTCTTTTCCCATCACCTTATATTGGAGTCCCTCTCCCTCCTTCCCCATCCCCATCCCCCGCCTTTCCCTCCAGCAACTACTAAACTATTGTTTGTGTCCAAATTTTTTTTGTTCTATTTTGATTGTTGGTTTATTCTGTTCTTCAGAGTCCACATATAAGTGAGACTGTATGGTATTTGTCGTTCTCAGTCTGACTTATTTGGCTTAGCATGATACCTTCTGCTTCCATCCATGTCGTTGCAGATGGTAGGATTTTATCCTTCTTTATGGCTGAGTAATACTCCATTGTGTAAAGGTACCACAACTCCTTTGTCCAGTCATTGCTGGATGGGCATTTAGGTTGTTTCCAAATCTTAGCTATTGTGAATATTGCTGCAATAAACACAGGGTTGCATATATACATATATTTGAATTAGTGTTTTGGATTGCTTTGGGTAAATACCCAGGAGTGGAATTGTTTGATTTTTGAACTGGAGGTCTCTTCCTGTTTCTGGGGTTATCGGAGCCGGTCCTAAAGGAGCCCAGCACATGCCCAAGGAATCCTGGTGCTGGGACTGAGGCTGGACAGGGAGCGTGGTAATGATCAAAATCTGTGCCCGGGGATGTAGGGGTTACTTCTCTTTGACCATGCAAGGAGCATGTTGGAAGTGGCAGCACTGCAGGGAGGGCATGAGGACACAAGAACTTTGATTTACTCTCTTTCTTATTTTATTTGAAAAGCAGGAAAGGAGGAAGCACGGAAAAAAAAAAAAAAGAACTCTCCCAAGCTCCTGAGCTACTGACGTCCTTGCTCTCTCCGCACGTTATGTGCAGGCCGTGTGTGTCGTGAGTACGTAAGCAGGGCTACTTAATATGCGTGATACAACTGTGTGCTCTCGGTTCACTGATTTCCTAGCGCTCTGCCGCACATCTCTCTCCAAGGAGCAATCCCAGTGAAATGAGATTTTAATAAAAGGACTCGGTTTGGTATATTGTTGAGCAATCAGGGCACTGCCTGCCTATCCCAATGGTGCCAGGCTGAAAACACTATCCTGTTTGAACATATGATGCTCAGATACAAATGTAATTTGCTGGAGCAAAATAACTTCTCCCCAGGATCACCTGACTGCATGCATTTTATTAAGCTGTCCTTTTGCAGGGCTTTTTTTGTTTTTGGATCCTGTTCATTTGCTTGGGTTACTTCCTCCAGCTGTTGTATAGGAAATTCGTGTCATTACCTTGGGCTCCAAAGGTGAATTGTTCCTGAAAATTCAGCAATCAATAATTTAGTTGGGCTAGGACAGCTCACTGCAGCCTGCTCCTTGAGGCTTGCGAGTCTCCACGGATGCAGCTGCTTTTGCAAACGTAACGCAGAAGCTGGTGTTGAAACCAGAGTGAGGCGGACATCGCGGTCATGTTCATCTCCATTTTCGTCCTTTCCCGATGACAGACTGGGATTAGCAATTCCTCGGCCAAGGCAGTGGAAGCTGTCATTAGTCTCCTTGTTCGAGTAGTAACAGTGCTGCATCACGCTGACTGGTGACTAGCTCAGCGGGCCTTGGGGACATTATCAAATCAATGCTCACAGCCAGCTTTCAGAGAGGCACAAAAATGTCAGTTATCACCCTAACCAGCTTAAGTGTTCCTATCCCTCGTGAGGGGATGGAGAGCTCTGACACATCAACTTGCACCTACCTACAGTTGACCTTGAATGACATCGGGGTTGGGGGCACTGACCCCGTGCAGTTGAAAATCCATGCATAACTTTTTGACTCCCCCCAAACTCAGCTCCTAATAGCGTTGACGCGAAGCCTTACCCGTAACATAAAACAGTTGAATAACACGTATTTTGGGTTATCTATATTATATACTGTTTTCTTAAATAAAGTAAGCTAGAGAAAAGAAAGTGTTATTAATAACATCACAAGAGAAAATACATTTACTGTATGTATTGAAAAAAGTCTGTGTATGTATGAGTGGACTGCGTGGTTCAAGTTCATGTTGTTCGAGGGTCAAATATATACTCTTAAAATGTTCCCTTTTACCCATGTTTTCTAGCTTTCCCAGTGTCAACTTCTGTCCTCGAAGTTGACCACTTTCTTTCTGTGTATCTGCCCAGGCATTTTCTTACCATAAACAGGGAAATACAAATATCTGTTCCTCTGACCCCCAAAGTTTTACATGAATAGTCACTTCCTCTACAAGTTGTTCTGTCTTTATTTTCGTCCTTAATACTAATCTGAAAGTTATTCCCTATCCACGTACATAGAACTTCCTCATATATGTATATATTTTCTTTTTATTGAATTTTGCAATTGCATTGCATTCCGTTATAGGAATGTACACCCCCGCCCCGCCCCCCGTGCCGGCCCCCGATGGACATGTAGGCTATTCCTAAGCTTTTGCCTTTCCAAACTGGGGTGGAATGAATGACTTTGCACATATGTCATTTTGAGTGAGTGTATGTGTAAGGTGAATTGAATAGGTGTCATTATTCAAAGAGTAAGTTTACTTCCAATTTTGATAGATGCCATTAACCAAATTGCCTTCTGTAAGACTATATTAATTTAAACTTCTGCCAGCAACGTAAGAGAGTATAAGAGTGATTCCCCCCCCCAAAGCTTCACCAATGCAAGGACAATTACATTAAAATTTTAAATTGACTTTGGAAAATTGGTATATTTTTGATGATGAGTTTTCTTAAAAATATGGTTTGGAATAGTCCTTTGGCTTAGTCTCTGTTTCTGTCATTACAGAATGTTTTAAAATGGTTTATAGTCCTTGCACATTTTTCAGGGTATTGATTTCTAGAAACATTATTGCTTTTTGTGGGTAGTCTAAATGGGATCTTCCATCATCTTCTCTAATTTGTTGGTGTTTGCATATATGAAAGTCGGCGATTGCTACATATTAATTTTGTCCTCCATACCCTCACTGACTTCTCTTATGGATATGAAGCTTTTCCAGTTGATTCTGTTGGATTTTCTAGAGATACAATCATAACTGCAAAGACATAATTTTACGTTTATCATTCTGTTTTTTACCCTTCTCTCGTCTAATTCCATTGGGTAGTAATTTACTACAGCCTTAAGCAATAGTTACGAAATGGTGAATTGATACCCCTTTTATTCCTGTCAGAACGGGGGACTCCTTGCAGTGCTTACCCATTAAATATGGTGCTGGCTATCAGGCTCACGTTATAAATCTGTATTAGGTAGGGTTCTTAGGGACAGAAGCAGTAGGTTATATAAGGGTAGGGAATGTACTGTTTGTGTTCCTAAAAGAAGATTTATTTTGAGGAATTGGCTTATGAAATTTTGGAGGCTACATTTCACAATATGCCGTCTGCAAGGTGGAGACCCAGGAAAGCCAAGGGTGACATTCAGGCCACAGTGAAGGCCCGAGAACCAGAACAGCCAATGGTGTCCACCCAGTCTGTACTGTGTGCATTCTTTTCTGACATAATGCACACACGTGTATTTGTAGCTCATCTCTTTTTCTACTCCCGTCCTGAGGGCTCAAAAATTGGAGTAATGTCAAATTCCTTTGCAATATCTGAGATGATCATTTGCCTTTCCTTTTTAACTATGATTAAGATGAATTTTTAAAGTTTATGTCCCAATATTAAACTGTCCTAGGATAGTTTAACCTGCTGGAGTAACTCCCACTTGGTTATAATGTGTGATCCCTTCATGTGCCACTAATTTTTTGTTGCTGCTAATATTTTATTTAGGACGTTTGCATCTAAAATAACAAATATCACTGGTGTATGGTTATCTTTTTGTGTGTGCTGTTGGTTTTTGGTACCAATGCTTTGTTCAATTCTTACAATGAGTTTAGAAGGTTTCAACTTTATTTTGAATTTATTTACATGGAACTCAACCAAAAAGCCTTTGGGGATGCTTTTATTTTCTTCAGTTCCTGTAATTATTTCCCACATAACAGTTTTATATGGTCGGGAGCGCTCCAATTTTTTTCTTCCCTAGGCAGTCTAGTAATCTATCTAGTTTTGGTTTTTGCTTTTTGGTTTTTGGTTTGTTTATTTTTCTAAGATCCAGCTTTTCAATCTATTTGTTGGTCCTACTGGTTTTCTGTTGCTTTTTTTCCCCCTAACTCATTCATTTCTGCTTTTATCTTTATTCATTCTTACTTTCAGGTATTTTTTTTTTTAACTGCTTCACTTGGACACGTAACTCACTTATTTTGATCCTGTCTTGCTTTTTTATGTATTGAAGTTACCCATTTATAAAAATGGAAGTGTATTCACTGTACGCACTTCGACGGTGTAACCAACAAGCGTCTGTCTGTTCCTTTTCTCCGTACTGTTTCCCATAGTACCTTTCGTAGGTCTGGGCACATACTGTACCATGTTCTCAGTCGTTACTGGATTCAACAAGTGCTTAGTAAACAGATCCGTGGCAGGAGAAAATGCTCCCTTCCCTTGGCCTTCCACCCTGCCCACAAGTCTTGTTGCACCATATTTATTTATTAGTCCTCCCGTGGGCCTTTGCTTCAGCAGAACCACGAGCATGCTTTAGCCAAAACGATTCCCTCGCCAACCGGCCGAGAGTCCTGAAGAAGGGCTGCTTGATTTCTCAACAGAAAAGAATTTTGATAAACTGAGTTGGCCCCCAGTGCTTCCAGAGTTCTTGCCCAAGGGTGCAGGGCTTGGGTCCATCTGCAGATCTGCGCTGGACGGGCAGCTGGTGTTTCTAACAGGACCTGTTTTGGGAGAGTGTGGTGGTCACTGTCGTTTACCCTCTTACCATCCCAGAGAGGCAGCAGGAGGAACACTAGAGACCTAAGGAGAAACCGGAATCCGGAGTCTGTCACGGAGGGGTTTTATCTCCCGTCGGTGACAGAGGGGACCGAGTGGTGTGTGGTTCTGTAATCTTTTCCACACTGAATGTGGTCATTGAAGGTAATGCATAGGAGGGCTGTCTGGGAAGTACCCAGCCATGCAATATGAAAAATAGAGGCATGTATGGCTGGATTGCTTTTTTTCCGGACAGCCCTTGTATATAAATTATTATTATATAGTATATATTATTTAATCTCTATAATCAGCTTTGAGACAATTCAGTGAGATTTAACAAACATATGCAAATTACGTAACCATCGTGAATATCCACTTTTATTATCTCCGAAAACTTTCCACCATGCCGAAGAGATCTGTTGGGGCCCCCTGCAGTCAACCCAAGTCCCCATATACTTGGCAACCTCTGAGATGCCTCCTTCCTATCACTACAGTTTTGCTCTTTTAGAATTTCAGATAACTGGGATCTTATAGTATAATCTGTCATCTTTTGTATTTGCCTTCTTTCACTTAGTGGATTCTTTAGAGATTCCTCCTCGTCATGGGAGCGATCTGTCCTTCAACACCAAACGGGATTTGTAGCCATGGAAGGATTCTCAGGGTGTTGAGGGAGCCGACCCTGGCCTATACGGAGAGAGGACAATGGGACAAAGATCTGTTTGCTGTCCATAAGAAGACGTTTTCTGACACTCTTTTGTGTTGCTCTTGCCACCAGATTTATGACAATCTTGTGCTTACTCCTTTCCTAAGCTGAGACCCAGAGAAGCTAATTTATTGTCCTGAGGTCACCTGCTAATGCAGTGGCGGCATGAGGAATGGACCTAAAATTTCAGGCTCTTTGAGGCTGGGTTGGGTCATCATGACTGAACCTGTGGGTCTGGGTGGAGAGCTCACCTGTAGGTAGTTCCAACACTGTGCCCTAGAACTTTCAGTACCCTTAGCCTTCTTCATCTCTCCCCGTCCTCCTCCACGGCCCTCTTCTTGAGGCTGTCACCTCTCCGGCCCCTGTGGTGACAGGTGGCGTCAGGGCTCAAACAGCTTTCCCCAGCCATGCTCCAGCCTTGGATTTCCATTTAGAAAAGTCGAAGACAGGTCCTGAGGCTGAAAAATCTTGTTCCTCACAGCTCCAATGAGCACGGCCCCCAGTGCCCAACGTCTGAGGCTATTCAGACAGTAAAGGAGTCATTCCACAGAGGTCACTAACATGGGAGTCTTTATACTGAGGCAGAACAATCTCCCACAATCGGCAATGCGTGGCCCTGTCCCAGAGGCCTGGGTGTGGTTTGGGACGATCTCTGAGGTGAAACGAGGCCCCTTGTGTGTGCAGAAGAGATACCTTCTAGCCTGATAGAAGGAAAGGGATCTGGCTGGGCTTCAGGGGCCATTTGGTCCTTGGTGACCGGGAGGTTTCCCAGACAGTCAGGGGGTGGTTAATTACAGAGGCAGAGTCCGGGAGCGACTGGACCAGCAGACGCTAAATGACACATTCATAGTCTCCTCAGTCATTCTGAAGGTGGCGTTGAGGTATGTAGCATCTGCTTAGTGACATCACACTGCCCATCTGGCACCACCATTTTGGGGCCCTGGCTGCACGTCTAATGGGGGTGCAGTGGTTTGAGGTGGGAGGAGGTACGTTCCCTGGGCCGCAGACCCTTGAAGCCCTGTGATCATCTGAACTTTCTCTTTGCTGGCAAGGCAGAGAAGGGTACGAGAAGGCTGATGGAAATATCACAATTCTGCTTCAATTAGTAAGTCAGCCTGGTCAACAGGAAAGATGCTACAGATTTTAATTGGTCTCGGGGGAGGAGAACAGAATGTTCTAAGATGTCCTTGCTCACCCTGATATTGAATTATCTGGGCCACAGGGCAGCTGCAGTCTCTCCCCCAGGGCTCCGGATGTCTGCCTGGGATAAAATGCAAATTCCTCGTTAACCTTTTTACTACCATGTTGCTTCAGAACCGATCTTTTTCAGTTAGAGGTAGGTTTAGGGATGCAAAGTCCGTCCCATTTCTAAAGAGGTCAGTCTTATTCCTAGAGTACCAACCTCAGAGGACACACATGGTGGGCAAGGGGAAATTCCGTCTAGGAAGAGTAGCCAGAAATAGCTCCGATGCAATTGAGGTCTGTGTTCTCAGGCTGATCTCACTCGTAAATCCAGAAGCCAGGCCCTTTCTTGGCTTCTCCTGCGATGTCATGGGGGATGGTGGTTGTGGTTGTGTTCTACTTTGGAACGAGTTTGGATTCGAGGTCCTCGTGTGCATGAATCCCGATTTGTTTTAGGGTGCAGAAAGCTCTCACCATCCAATGATATGATCGCATTCTGAGAGTTTCTCTCCTACCTGCATTTTCAACTTGCAAACCTCACGTGCTAGATTAAGTCAGGGGAAGCTAAGTTTTGCCGTGGTGATAAACCTCCATGCCCCGAAGCGTTCTTTGTTACTTTCCTAAAAGTCTGAGACGGGTCATCCTGCTCTCCTTGCTGGCCACCTTTCCGCAGTGGTGAGCGTTTGAGTTGCTTCCCTCTTGCAACGTCGCTATCTCAGAGTTGTTTGCTTCCAGCCATAATGACAGGAGGACGAGCATGCGTGGAGCTTACGTTCCCTTTGGATGGCGTCAGGCAGCCCGTGCCATGCATTAGTCCACTCACACTCACGCCCCTGAAGCAGAGTTAATCACGTGTCCCCATCATAAATGCAAAGGAAGCTGGGAAATGCGGGGCAGCTTGTGGCTATGTGGGAAGCACTAGTTATACACGAGGGCTGTCCGGAAAAGCCCAGCCAGAAATGCCTCTATTTTTCATGTTCCCTAACTGGACACTCTCCAGACAGCCCTTGTATATTCCATGAACGCCGTTATTTTGTTTTGTTATGTCTAATCCAGGCAGGGATTCAAAATGAGAAAAAAGCCATTCGCCAAACTGGCCAGGTACGACCACCTAGAGAAACAAAGATAAATAAGGCCCAGGGCCAGCCCGAGGAATTCCTGGCTGGGAGAAGGGGGCGGGCAAAGGTGCGGACCAGTCAGTCACGGGGCGAGGCGTAACGGCCTGGCGGCGTACACGAAGCGCACGGAAGGCGAGGCCGGAGTGATCACGTCCATGGTGGTCAGGTGCCGACAAAGGGACACATTGCAAAGATGGTCCCTGAGTTCTTGAAGGAGGATTAGGAGGGCAGGAGGTGGTGGTGGGGTGAGTGGACCCCATAACTGGGACACAGGAAGGAGCTTAGGGTCGGACTCCCTGAGGCGGTAGAAATGCAAAGTCATAAAAGAGGGAAAGCGCACGGAGTAAAGACTTTGAAGACAGAGCAGAGTCTCTTACACATCCTTGCCCTGGACGTCTGCTGTCGCATTCAGTTACTTTGCCAGAGAAGCTCGGAGGGTCACGGCAGCCCCGTCACCCTGGAGGACTGATTCTTTGGCCTAAGAAATGGGGAGCCAGGCCCCGAAGCATTATTTCCAGAGAGTGACAGGACACCGCACAGAAGCCTAGGGATGCTGCCATCATCTCCTCTGGGGCTTAGGCAGCTCCTTTGCTGTGGGGCCTTTCAGAAGAGGTGACTGCTCAGAGTACCTTGCATTTGCACAGCAGTTAATCATCTGCAAAGCATGTTTAAATATCCATTAAGGGAGCCAGTTTAAAACAACCACAACAACAAAAAAGCAACAGTATGGCGGAGGCCGTGGGGGAATGGGCAGTCCTCTGCGTTACTTGGAGAAAATGCACGTTTTAACCTGGCCATCATGCTTATCGGCACGCAAACGCAGACACAACTGTGTTTGCGCCAAAGCTTAAAGGCAAACCCCAGGGCGAGTTTGTTGCAGTAGTATTTGCAATAGGGAAAAGTGAGGGGAAACCTTACTACCAATCCGGGACATCCACATAATTCATTGTACACCGAAACTGTGAAACACCAGCCATCTAGTGCAAATGAGCTAAACCTCGTGTCCTGATATGGAAGCGTGTCCACGATAAAGTGCTTAGTGAAAGTCTTGTGTGTGTACGTATGTGTGCACGCGCATGTGTGTATGTGTGTGTATACATGTGCGTGTGTACATGTGTATGCATACATGTGTGTACGTGTGCGTGCATGTGTACATGTGCATGCATGTGTACATGTGTGTACGTGCGTGTACATGCGTACATGTGCATGTGTGTGTCCATGTGCGTACATGTGCGTGTGCACGTGTGTTTGCGTGTGTGTGTGTACGTGTGTGTATGCATGTGCGTGTGTACATGTGTGTGTGCGTGCATGTGTGTGGTTTATATAAGCATAGGCACTGTATCTACAATACCAGTGGTCACGTCTCGGGAGTGGGTTTGATGTTGAGAGGGGCCTTAACTACATACTGTATACATTTCCTTGCACAAAACTGAAACTGACCCCTGGCCCTGCTTTAAAAGCATGCACATGAGGCCCTACAGGCAGGGGGAAAGCAAACAACAACCGCTATCGGGGTCACCCTGTCCCCATCTTGTCCCCCAAATCAATGAGATCTTAAGCCACTTGCCGTAAGTTCTTAATTTCTTACAAAACAGGTTTTAAGGATAAGACTGTTTTGTAAGAAACCTTTACAAGGGCTGATATCTGTACATAACTTTGCACATGTGCTTGTCATTTGTGAAGACTGCTTTTTCCGGGGATGGACAACTTCTAATCTGTGTCTTTTCTTTACATTCCTGTGTTGTTATTATTATTTTTTAATTTGGTGAGCTATCCTTCCAGAGCTGCCGTTCTCGATCATGGTTACCCATTGGCATCATATGGGGAGTTTTAAAAAATATTCATGTGTGCGTCCTACCCCCAGAGATCCTGATTTAATTGGTCTAGGGTGTAGGCAGGGCATCAAGAATTTTGTAAAAATTCCCTGAGAAATTCTAATGCACAACCAAGGTACAGAGGACCGCTGTGCTTAAAGTTAGACTCACGAGTGCAGCTTGTGCTGCAAATGACAAAAACCTCTGTAGATGTAGTTTTATTTTATTTTCTAACTGCTTTGATCTGTAAACCTTCCTTTCAGTACTTTGTTTTCAAATTACTTGCAACAGTCGTGTTATTATTTTGTAATTACAGAAAAGAAAAGAAAAGAAAATGTTCTCTGTACAAGAAGAACCGTATTGTTAACCTGATTTTGGAAAGTTTCGGTGTTCTCAACACTGTGTGCCGCAGGTGAAAATGAATGTGTCTTCTCCATTAATTAATGAAGAAACTGAGGCCCAGAGAGGATGAGTGACTTTGCCAGGCTTCGCAGCTCCTCCGTGGCAGCTCTGGGGCCAGAGCTCTGTCATTTCAGCGTAGGTTCTAGATTCTGCGCTTCACTCCATTGCCTGTGTCACTTCGCTAGGATCTGGCCACGAATGAGACTTCTTGCTAAGTGGCTGCGGGAAGTCGGGAAAAGAGAACAATCCGTGGGGAAAACCGGCTAAGCATGACACATTCCAGGCTTCAAGCCTTGCTCTGACTCTCGGCTATGTGACAGTCTCCTTCCCTGTCTGGTCCCCACCTGCTCAAACCTCCCTCCCATTGGTCAAAATGGGGCAGCCGCTCTCTGTCGTCCAGCATGACTGAGGAACTGAATTTTAGTTTGCTGCACGTCGAAATTACTTTGGATTAACATTGACGTAGCCACACATGGTAGTGCATGGGGCAGTGCAGGTCACAGGGGGCCTCAGAGGACAGCTCACCCACCCTGAGGATCCCTGCATAACAGGAAAGGCGTATTTGGTGACACTGTGCTTAGAGTGTGAAGGCGGATTGTTAAAATGTTGCTTGGGGACCCCATTGACAGCAAGGAAGCCCGAAGCATTCAGCGTGGCCTTTGCGATCCAGCCGCTCCTCCTCCGCACTTCCACTCTAGCCATGCCCGCCTCTCCATCGGGCTCCGGACGACCATCATTTTTCTTCCGCTCTTCCTTTACCTGAATTCTGCCCATCCTTCAAGCTGGACGGACGTGTGGACAGTGAAGCCCCCTGACTTCCCAGCTGCCCACTTCCCACCTCCGGGTGTGATGATTCGCTCCTCCCGGCACTTCGGCGTTGATCTCATTGATGATGGTGAGTGATGCAGGTCTAATCGGGAGACAGGCAGAGGCAGCACGAGGCAGGGTGGTCAGTCCTCTGGTGGAGAGAGAGCCAGGGTGCTCTGGACACTCAGAGAAGGGGCCACTGTGGCCAGGCTGGAGAGAGTGGGTCCTCTGAGAAGGCGCAGGCCCAGTGCCCACGAGAGAAACCGGGGGGAACCAGAAGAGGCTGAAAGGGCCATCAGACCACACCGAAAACACGCCTGGATTTCAGAGCGGCGCCTGGGCCTTGAGCCCCACAATCGAAGATCTGCGGGGTGCACCCACAGTGGCCACAGCGCGTGGTGCACTGGGTGCGGACACTTGTGTAGTCACTTGGTACGTGATCAGGCTTGCACCTGTAGCAGTTGTTTTTATTGTAAACCTCCAGGAACGACTTAACGGCAACATCAGGAGAACGTCCCAGTTAACAAGGAGGCCAGCAGATGGAAATGAATATTTCCTCAATAAACCTCAAGATGTTGTTCTGAAATTGAATCAGAGACGCTCTGCGAAGCGGAGGCCTCCGTTTTGCTATCAGACGCTCTTTCTAAATTAATTGAGATCTTGAGTTTGGCAACCGCTGAGGTTGTGAAACTCCTTTTCTCCGGGGTATTTAAGATGGAGAACCAGCAAGCAACAAGTGTTGAGTAAGTGTCAGCCATGTGCTGGGTCCCACGGGGACGCGGAAGCCTAAGAGGTGGCTGGTGCTATTGGCGGGCACAGTGGCGAGATGACACCCGCACCCATCAACGACAGACGCTTCGGCGAATAGGACCAGACGGGCAGGTGCAGGTCTGCAACGTGGAGACAGAATGAAACCCGCTCAGGCGAGGGAAGTCGTCTGGTCTTCCACCCTGAGCGTGTGCTGTGTCACCGCTCCAGTCAGGGGCACGTAATCCACCGGCCCTAGCGATGACAGAAACCCAGCAAAGGTGGGGGTGCTGTCAGTAGGATGGGGTGAATGGAAATCTGAAATGGAAGTATTATCACCAGGGGGCTGAGCAGGGTCTTTCTTGGGGTTCTGGACACAAAGCCCCGCCCGCCACCCGAGCTTCTGGGATAAACTCGTGGTTCTCTCTGGGCTTATGAGCCACCGACACGAGCTGTACTGCCCCGTGCCTCGGGCTTCCCGGGCGGGGGCAGTGGTGTGCCCGCAGACGGAGACGGGTCTCAGGGACACTCCCACCCCCAGGCCTGGCCTCAGATTCCCTTCTCAGGAAGCAGGCCGCCTGGGCCAAGTCGCCCCAGTGAGGAACGCTGTTGTCACTCCAGGGAGGTGTCCCCAGCTGCCCCAGCTGGAGGACAACCCAGTGAGTAACCCGGCCAGGGTCACGTGCCCCTGGCATGGAGCTGTCGCGTGTGCATGCCAGGTCCCTGCCCACACAGCAGCCCTGCCGGTCCCCCTGCGGGGACTGCGGGTGTGTCTGGGGGTCCTAGAGAAGTACCAGTGGT
This sequence comes from Lyroderma lyra, assembly GCA_004026885.1. Lineage (NCBI taxonomy): Eukaryota > Metazoa > Chordata > Mammalia > Chiroptera > Megadermatidae > Lyroderma > Lyroderma lyra. The sequence continues at coordinate 12,851 of PVJL010009332.1, forward strand.
GCTTGCAGGGCCAGGCCACTGCAGCTGACGTGGTAAGACAGTGTCTAGAGAAGAAAGTTCCTGGAGAAATGGTGGCGGGGAATCTCCCTGGGCAGGGGGATCCCTGGGAATAACCCGCCCCCTTCCCACACATGCTCTTGGCCCCCTGAGCACAGCTCCTGTGGCTGACAGGGAAGTCTCAGCAGCTTGCTCAGCCAGGGGAGAGAGGGAGAGCCATCATCTCCAAGGTGAGCAGGCTGTAAAGGATAAAAGCCACCATCAGAGTCCGGGGACTGAAGCCCTTCCCCATGCAGTGGGCCGCAGTGGCTGGAGTGTTAGGGGTTGCAGAGCAAATTCGGCCCCATGCCTGATGTGGTCTTGCCCCAAGGGAACTGTGTCCAGGCCCTTTGCATTACTAACGGTGAGGTTTTGTCATTTGCTCTGGGCTTGAGCATGTCCTTTGACTGCCCCTCCCATGTCATTGATTTGGGTCTCATCGGTACACTCCAATGCCCTAAATTCTCCTATTCTCTTCTTCCTCCCTCCCTCCCTCCTCTTCCTTCTCTTCCTTCTTTCTGTCTCTCTCCTCTCTTCCCCACTCCCAGATTGACATCTGTCCCCTCAGCCAGCCCATTTCATTAGGGCCATTACTTTGAGTGGTCACCTGGCTGTTCCTCTCTCTGTCTGCACCCCCTTTGGTGTCTGTTCAGGGGCTCAGGTCTAGGGCCTGGGGTGCTTGACGTGACAGCCCAACGCAGGAGGTAGAAGATGCGCAAGTTCTTTGAGCTTGCAGTTTTTACTCCCGGAGTGCTTAGTTACGTGAGACTCCCTACCTCACCTTCCACGCATCTGGGCGGGGCTCAGCGCTCCCCATGTTGCATTGAAGCCGTGAGAGTGGATGAGACCCCCAAAGGAGGACACAAAGAAGACGTGAAAGGGGCCAAACGTAACCTGAGCCACGCCAGCATTTAGGAGCGAAGTAGACAGAGTGAACTCTGCAAAGGAGACTTGGGGGGAAACCAAGAATGAACTCTGTTAGGCAAGCCAACAGGAGAGTTTTAATCGTGACAAAATGGTCAGAAGTGTCCTAAAACTGAGAAATCACAGGAAATGAAGGCAGGTTTTCTCATGCCGTCAGCTCCTAGCATTTTCAAAGTTCTCAGGACGTCAGTCAAGGGCATCACTTTAATGAGCTGTGACTCCTGGAGTCTTGACACTGTCCCCACTTCGATCAAGCATCACCGTGCACTCAAAGCCTGCTGAAGGTTTAGCTTCTCCTTGAAATCACCCGTGACTGCGGTTTCTCCCCCTCAGAACTCCAGTGACTCTTGTCAGAAATGGCCGTTAGGCAAAGAACAACCAGGACCTTTATTATCCACGGTGGTTCAGCCTCCCAAATAGGTGCAAGAGTCGTGGACATAGAGGAGTCCAGCTTCACACCTCTAGTGACCACGTCAAGAAAATGTCACCGCCAGCAGCTAGCGCCTGGCCGACAGGTTGTAGTATGTAACGGCTTTTACACGTGCTCTCCCATTTAGATCTCACCGCGTCTCCCTGAGGCCAGATTAGCACCGCTCACTTTGCATTTGGGGAAACCAGGTTCAGATAGGGTGCCCATCACTCACTAGTAAGAGCTTAATCAATGTTGATGATGATAAAGAGCACCATTTCTCTTTAGCAGCAATGCTAAAGCTTTTCAACGGAGAAGATGGATTTATTTTCTATCATGGTTATAACAAAATCACACAAACTTGGTTGCTTAAAACAACACAAATGCATTATTTTACGGTTCGTAGGTTAGAAGCCCAGCATGGGACTCGCTGGCTAAAATCAAGCTGTTCCTTCCTGAAGGTTCTGGGGGTGGTGGGTGGGGGGCTTGTCTGTTCCCTGATCTTTCCTGTCTTCTAGAGGCCACTCACACTCCTGGGCTCACAATGCCTTCCTCTGTCTCCAGCCATGTCAAATCTCATGACTGTCCTTCCCTAGTCATAGCTCCTTCTGACAACAGCTGAGGCTCCCTGATTTGAGAACCAGTGTGATTAGATTAGGTCCACCTGGATGACCCAGTATAAGCTCCACATCTCAGGTCCTTACTGCAGTCACATCTGCAAAGTCCCTTTTACCGCGTGAGACAACCTATGCACAGTCCCTGGGGATTAAGACATGGCCATCCTTGGGAGGCCATTGTTCTGCCCACTGGAGAAACTTTCCCCAAACGTTATTTAGTTCATGAGACACCGTGAAGATGAAGGGCAAAAGGATGTCACTTTCTCCAGGAGCTAAGGTACCATGTACGTGGAGGTGAAATATTTCTCTGTTTTACATAGATGATTGGAAACTTCCGTGACAGTGGGGGACCCGTGAGGATGTCACAGCATTGTGCTCACAGGGCTCCCACCTGCATATCCTCGCTGTCACAGGAGGCCCACGTGCCAGACCCCGCTCTGCAAACATTCATTGACTGTTAGCTTGCTGAGCTAACCCATATCTAGCCTTTTCACTGCATTGATTGGCTTTAAGTTTTTTCCAAAATGTGTCAAAAGCCACAAAAAATAAAAAGTATGATGCTGCGGCCTGGGTTCAATTCCCAGCCAGGGAACCCCACCCCCCCAAAATAGCAACTTCTGACTATTTTAGGCATTTAATAACATTTTGAGCTACTTGGTATGTAAATGACATTTTTCTTTAAAATTTGTGTTGTATGGTAAGAAATTTACCCTTAAATTAAATTTTAGCAAAATGTACTCAAAGCGTACTTGGTGGCATCAATGAGATGTAAGTATAAATACATTAAGGATGACATAAATAATTTGTCATCAACTGTTACACAGCATGGCACACAGAGCATCTCTGTTGTGATAGTGCAGAGCCACAGGAGAGCATATTAAAAACTCTTGTCAATGGAAGGAAGTCCTTGAAACAGTTTCAGCCTGAGTAACCATTGTATAATAATCACAGTATATTTAAGTACATACATACCGTCAACGTGGTCCATTTTATTAAAATAAATGATTACCCTAAAGTATAAAAATTTCCTATTGTTAGTCATTTTTGAAAAACACAAAAATACAGAAGAAAAATGTGTTGAGCTCGTGGGGTAAACGTGAACGCCGCCGTCGGTGGCTGGAAATCCTCGGGCTGCAGCCGAACGTCGCAGTGAAAGGGTTAAAGGGCCGCAGGCCCGGGGCGAGCACAGCGCATGCCCAGGACAGGGCGGCGTGCCTGCCCTGCTCTCTCCCTCTGTTCCCCCCGGGACCGGTGTCTCCAGTCACTCCGTCCCCAAATGGTGGAAGCAATCTTAGCTGCTCCTGCTGGCTCATTGGTTCTCCCTCCAGCCTGTGTCTGAAACGTGCTCTTTCTCTCCCTGAGAGTTTTTCATTATGGTCTCTTCGTCTTGCACCTGAATGATTTCCTTAGCATCCTAACTTAGGTCTCTGCATTCGTTTTTCCTCTGGGGGAGCCACGTTGACTTTCTAGAAAAACAAAGCCGATCACGTCTTCCTTCCTGTGCCAAGCCTCCCCCCCGGGTCCTCATAACTTATACAAAAATGTCAAACATGGACAAAGCAGATGGGGGGGCGCAGTGTGGGGAGACCAGCTCCTCTTCCCTTCCCTTCCCTTCCATCCCACGTGTCTATCAGGTGCTCTGTGACCATCCAGATCGTCACGTCTTGGCCAAGGAGAAGACCAGCTGTCTCGTGGTGTATTCATTCCGACATATAAGTGATAGATAGAAACGTGTCGTTTTCTCCTCGCATCTCCTACGGTCACAGAACCACCCTGAATTTCAGACCCCATTGACACCCGAGACTTCCGGATAACAACGACAGCAAATATATGCAAGTGAGCCACAGGAGCCGTCTAGGAGGGCATGACTGTCCCAGGCCTCCGTATGAGCACACATTAAAAACAGAAGGCGAGCACCCTGAGGCTTGTTGGTCATGGCTCCCTAGAAAGTCCCTCTGGCCAAGAATGACTAATACCCTCAACTATTCCTGATGGCTCACAGAGCTGAATCACAGTAACTGTGCCGGGGCCCACCCACTGTTTGCTTGTTTGGCTATTCTGTGCCGCAATTTCATGTCTCCCCGGTACGCCATCTCCACAGAGGAATCGTTAGCCTGCTGCACTAAACTGTATTTAAAGAGCAGTCAATGCTATGGATTCTTTGCTCTTAATTTGCAGCTAAGTTCCAATTAAACCCGTGTTTTTATTTAATCAAGTTAAATGGCACTGACTCTTGAGTTAGAAAAAAAAAACATGTAGAAGGGACTCTTTCTGGGACTCAGTGACATTGTGGCTTGCACAGATCGTGATTAGAGAAGGAGGCGGAGTTACGTGGAGCAAGCGCACAGCGATACTCTTTCTATGAGAAGACGCGCTGTTTGCCTGGGTGTATGGAGACCTCCCAAAACATACTGCAGGAACTGAGACTGCAGTTGACCCTTGAACAATGCAGGGGTTAGGGGTATCGACCCCCCCCCCCCACACACACACACACACACTATAAAAAAATCGCATATAGCTTTTGACTCTCCCCAAATTGAAGTACTAATAGCCTCCTGTTGACCGGAAGCCTTAGCGTTTTGCCCAGGGGTTGGTTAACTCCTATTCTGTGCGTTCTATGTCGTATATACCATATTCTTACGATAATGTTAGCGAGAGAAGAGCGAGTGTTATTGGGAAAATCATAAGAATGTCAGACCCCCGAACCCACAGCGTAAGTCCGGTTTCTGTGACACGAACATGGGGGTGGGCTTGAGGGAACCTGTAGCCAATGTCTCATGCAGCAGCTTGAAGGGGATGGAGAGACACCTCACCCCGCCATTAGAATGGGCAGCCCGGGCCTGTCATCCCCGCTGAGTCTGAGTGACTGCTGCTGAAGCCAGTGGGGAAAGAGTTTTGCACAGGCCATCAGCGTTGCCAGCCCGGTAACGTGCTGCTGTTTTGTGGGCCGTGGCGTTTCCGGGCGCGGTGAGTGGACACCCCGCTCTGCCTGGTCAGCACCCAGCGGAGCTTCACTGTGGAGGACGGAATGGCATCTGCTTCCCTTCGTGGCCACCCCAGGGCCAGGGAGTCATTCCATCTCGGGGCCCAAGCTGGCTGGCTAAGGGGGGCGGCGGCGAGGACGAGCTGGGATCCGCTCCCTGAATCATCGGCCCGCTGTGGGCACGCCTCACGGGCAGGCCGCACCCGCTTTCACGCTGAACCATGATGTCAGGAGGCGGGGCGTCCAGCCGGGTGAGTCAGCCCCAGGTGGGCTCTGAGCGCAGCCGCGGCGGCCCACTGCCTCCTCTGGGCTGCACGTAGAACAGTCTGAAAGTCGTTAGGAGAATGTAAGCCCAGAACATCCTGACGTCAACATTCCAAGGTGACCCGACCCCAGAGCACAAAGCTGACCCTCACACGACTCTCCCAAACTACATGCTTACGGTCGACCCCAGACTTCCAGCAGGTGCACGCCTCTTTTCACTGTCGCCCTGTTTGGGATCGTCTTGGTGGCGCCTGAGCTCACCGATGAGGCGCTGCTGAGCTTCACTCCGGCCACGCTCGGCTGTTCACTGCAGCCTCCGGCTAGACCTTCCCAGCTCATTGCTACACAAGCCAGGGCTAAAAGGCCAGCTCCTTTCCCACACCCCCAACCCACGGTGGATGCTCCTACAGGCATCCAGAGAGGCCACTGGCCCATGGCCATCCAAGACCCCCCATGTGGGGTCAGGAGCTGCAGAGCACGTGCCTGCGCCTGAGCTCGGGTGGTGGGTGGGAGACCAGCAAACCAGCACTGCAAACCACGGTGGGGCAGGGGACGGGGGAGCAGGACGCATCAGCCCACCTGCCCCGGTGACATTGCCCTGCAATATTGACCATCCCAAGGCTGGGGCACAGCTAGGAACTGGCAACCATCTCCTCAAAGTCGGCCATTATCCCAGGGAAGTTACCAGGTAACATCAAAGCCGGGCTGGCACGTCTGCTTCGAAGCAGAAGGGCCAGCCACTTCCTTTAGTGTCCTTGCTGTTTCTTCTCTTTCTTTCTTTTTGCTGTTGTTTAATACAGATTTTCAAGCTCTACCTTAGACCTCTCGATTTAGGGAATAAAGCCTTATGGTGGTTCTCTTGTGCCAGCCAGGTTTGTAACCACTGATCTAAAATGTTTTTCTCAGTTTTAGTCTTGTTGCACAAGTCGACACGGATACGTATGTGACTGCTGGTACACACTTGGGCCTGTACTTCTCTGATTGTTTTATTCCCTTGGCTGGGTCAATAATCTTCTTTTGCTTGATAGTGAATCAGGCACGAAGGAAAGCTGTGGGGTGATGGTAATTCCCCTTTCACAAGCTGAGCATTGGTGGGTGAGGTGACCAGATGTCAGTGCTTGTATGTGCATCCTCACCTGTAAAAGCAAGTTCCTAGTGTTCCCCCAGACCCTGATTTATCCCCGGAAGTGTTCATTGAAACAATTTATCAATCACAGAAAATATTGGAAATCAATAGATTCCAAATGCCAAGAATGTATGTATATGATGGCCTCTCCTTCAATGCTGCTTTAAAGTTACATTTGCAAAGAATTTTGCACAGAAAAACTACATAGTCAATATTTATGATACAATATTAGCTGGAAAAAATAGTGCACGTTTTATACAGAGTATTCCAAATGCTTAAAATATGTATGGAGACGTAATAGAAATAGATTCACTGAAATATTAATGGTGGTTTTCTATGGGCAGAGGAATTTTTTTTTTACATTTTAATTTAATTTTTCTAGATTAAAAAAATTTTCTGCGACGATCATACTAATGACTTTTCTATTACAATGTCAAAGGCTTTGCTATGGGTATGAGGATAAAACGAGATAAAAATGGAGGGTAGCTGAAAAAAATTTTGTAGGTGAGCGCTGTTGTCCTTAACAGTGATTACCCAACTCCAGGGGAAGCAGTGATAAAATTTTGATTTAAAAATGATCCCAGAACAGACTGTATCGTGGCACAGATAGGCGATAACTGCATGCCCAATTAGCTCGTCACCCCTTTGGCGCCGCTTCAGTGGTGATGTCAGCCCTTACACATGGCAGGGGCGAGCTCTGATCCCGGCAGAGGGGAGGCGCGCCTCGTCTGAGGCCCCGGCCTGCGCCAGTCCCCTTCGCGTCGTCTGCAGTCACTCCCTGGTGAGCACAGAGGTGTGCCCGGAGGAGGGCCTCCCGGCCTGGCTTGCCTTCCCTCGCTGCTCCTGCCCTGACTTTGGGAACGGTCCCCTTGGCACCTCAGGCCGTGGGGACATCTGGGTGTGGGCGAGCTCTCGGTCCCCCACCTTCCTCCTTCCGTGGTGGTTTGCACGTGTGACGCGAGCGTGGCCACTCTGGGAGGTGACATTTGCCCGGGCCGGGTGCATGCTCTAATCTGGCTCCCTCTCCTTTCTTGTCTCCCAAGGGGCATAATCCCAGTCTCCAAATATAAACTGTGTCATCTTAAAACCCACGCCCGCTTCTGCCAGCTTTCCCTTTTTTACCCGACTGGCATTACCAACATGTCTATTAATAAACACAAGGCCCCGCGGCCACACACGGCTCCCTCCTCCTGCACGGGGGGTGGGGCGGAGTGGGGCGCCGGGGCTCTGGGGGGCAGGCACCGTCTGTCCCTTCGGTTTTCTCTGGAAACAGCCCACGAGGCTCTGGTAGGGGGCACTAGACATGGGGACCCCATGTGCTAGCCTTTCATTGTCACATAGCCATCAGCCTTGACCCTGATTTTGCACCTCTAGAGAAGAATCCCCCCCCCGCCAGGGTAGGTGAATCGGGGTCGTGGGGGTTAAGTAGCGAGAGCCCACGAACCTGGCCAGGCCCCAGGTCCCCTACAATTTCTGATTCTCACCGTCAGTCGCCACATGAGCCTTTCCCGATACCAGCAAGAAGCCGAGGCCGGAACAGCCGAATGGCCCGTACAGTCCCGTGTCCTCACCCTGGTCGTGACCCAGGGACACACAGAGTAGAACTGGATACTCATCCTTGCTGATCTCTGCCCATGCCGTCCAAGCCCCCTAAATAACCCTGCTTACTCCAGCCCTAATAATAGGCACATCGCATGGAGCGCTTACTGCAGGCCAGGCCCCTCAGCACAGGGGACCAAGCCTCCCAATGGCCCCGTGAGGTGGCCGTCCCTCTCTTTCACGGATGCAGAGGCCGAAACGCGGGGAGGTGGAGTAACTCGCCAGTCACCTGTCTCGACCCAGTAGCACCTGCATTCGAACTCGGACCCACGGGACGCCTCTCCTGAACCATTTCACTTCGTTCAGGTTCCAGTGTCCTGTTGGCAAGTATGTCCGGGACAATTCAGGACCTTCCCATCCTCCAAGGGCAGACGCGTGGGTTCAAGGCCACGCTGCACCTGTTTGCCCCAGGCTCGCCCTAGGCGACCTTAGCAAGCAGGACACCAATGTGCAGCCGTCCCTTCTGAAATGGAGAAGGACCCAAATGTTACTTGAGCTGCCCTGGTGGGGATTAGCTTTTTTGGGGACTTAGGACATCAATCAGGCTTCTTAGCAGGGGGGTCATGGCTGTGCAGTATCATTTTATACCAGAGTTTACAAAGGCCGAAGGAATGCGGTTCTACTATTAACAGCTCCAGGTGCCTCTCGCCAGGAAGGGTGACAAATGTCATTCCCGAGATAGCACCTGGCCTTGGCACATGGGTGTGTGGGAGGAGGTGATCCTCCGGAGTTGGGCAGCAGGTAAGGGGTCGCGAACCCCGCACGAGGAACGGGAGCCCCGTCAGTCCGAGACTTGGACGGCAGCTGGTCACTGCGCCTCTGTGGCTCCACGATGACCTTCCGCGGCTTCTCAGTGATCTCTGCTCCAGCGGCACCGCGTGTGGGACAAGAGCGACCGTCGTGGCCCTGAGGGCACCCGCGCGGTGCTGGGCTCCTTCACGTGTTTCCACTGCGTGTCCTGCCATCCTGACACACGGGAGAGCCGGGCTCGGAGGGTCCAGTCCCCGCGGTGGGGGGTGGCTGGGCGGGGCACAGACCTTAGGGTCCCCAGGGCCTCGTTCACGACGACCTAGGGCGGGCAGACCTCTCCACAAGCGGGCGTCACAGCATCCCAGACTGCCCTGGGGACCGGCAGCCTGGCCTTTGCTTTCAGTTGAGGCGTTTCGACAGCCTCTGCCTTTGCCTTCCTCCGCCCCGGTGTGCGGTGTCAGAATCCTGCTCAGCCCGGGGGGAGGCACCGTCCTTTGCCGTGTATAATGCGCACCCGCGTTTTTGGCCCAAACGTTCAGGGGAAAAAAACTTTTGTTTTAATTTCTTCATTCAAATTCTTACTTGTTTGCATTTAGGTACTTGTGTTTTTGTATGATGAAGGAATTTTAGCATTTACTTTCTAACATATTCTGGTACCAGAAATTTCATGTGACAAATAATTGCAAAACACAAGAACAGATACAAGGTATGAGAAATTTTCTGTATAAAAATTTTTTTATGTAAAAAACATGATGATCATACTCCAGGGTATTATTTTGCATGCAGATATCATTATTGATTTCTAGAGCTACACTTTTGACTCCTGAGCATAAATAAAAGAATTAAAAACATTTATAGAGATACAGAATTAGTACCACCCACGTATAATGCGCATCCTTATTTTTCCATCACAAATTTGGGCAAAAATGTGCGCATTATGCACGCGAAATACGGTAGCACCTAAATATTGGAGTGAAGGTAAGGAGACTCAAGAGGATGTATTCCCTCTCACCCTGGAAAACAAGTTTTCAGAGGAAAACAGCAAAGGCCCCAGCGATGATGCCGTGTGGATTGAGAGGAGGAAGAACTAACAGTCCCCCGAAGACGGGCCCTCGCACGTAAGAATGAAACATAAATGCTCCTTGTTTCTGTGTCCTCCTGCTTTCAGACCCCTCAGCACCTGGGTCGTAATAGCCTGGGATGTGCGCCTTCTCCCGGGAGGGCGCGGGCGGGCTCACGGGCTGAGCGTTACGGTTCAAGGCTTGGTGGACAATGGCTGTCAGACACGGGAGAATAGAAACAGATGCTGTCAACCCCAAAGCGGCGTTCAGAAGCAGGATTTTCATCAGATCGCTTCATGTTTTTTCAGAAGAGTCATCTTCTACAGGGGGACAATATGTACACACACACACGCGCGCGCGCACGCACACGCACACACACGCACACACGCGCGCGCACACACACGCACGCTCACGCACATGCACGCACACGCACGCACACACTTACACACAAACGCACGCACACACGCGCGCGCACACGCACACACGCACACACCCACACACGCACACACGCACACACAAATGCACACACACACACGCGCGCACGTGCATGCACACACACGTACACAGGCACACACGCACGCACACACACGTACACAGGCACACACGCACGCACACGCACGCACACACACGTACACACACACACACACACGCACGCATGCACACGCGCACACTCACACTCACACATTATTATTTTTTCTCCGACACATGCAGGACAAGAAAGGACAAGAAAATGAGACCCATGGAGGTGAGTTCTCGACAATGCAGCTACTGAACTGATCTGTTTGGGACTCAGCCCATGTTGCGGTGTGCTCCGTGGAAGTCACTTTGAAGCGACATCAGTGGGGATCTCGAGTGACTTAATGCAGTAGAGGTGGCCCGCCCAACTTGGGAGGGAAGTGCACTCGACAGCCCTGGTTGTAGCAGACCCGTGGAGGAAGCAGCCATGCGGACGGGACAGGACACCCATCTAGAACTCCAGGGGTGACCCAGCCCTTGGCAGGCCTCCAGAAGTGACACACCAGGGCGCCGCTGGCTCACTCCTCATGTCCCGATGGCCTGGGCCAGCGAACTGGTGCGAGCACCCTCTGTCCACAAGTACTCCCCACGGGAGCGTTCTGCACCCCAGTTTTTGTGTTCAAGTCGTGCCTTCTGGGAAGACGGACTGACTAGTAACCCCGGATTTAACGGACTAGCTCCGGGTACCTGTCAGCGACTGTCACAACCTCATCTTGCTGGGTCACGAAAGTTTGTTTTCTTTCTTTTTTGGGGGGCGGGGGGCGTTTCGAAGAGTATCTAAGTTTCAGACTAGTTCAGGAGGAGGAGTTAGATGTGCTGCACTGAAAGATGACACCCCAGGACTTGGTGGGACCTTTTGCAGGTGTGGCAGACCCAGCACGATGCTCAGACCAGGTGCCGGGGTATCGGGAGCAGCAGGGTCATCAGGAAGGAGAGGGAGCGAGACCCTGGGCCGGGCCGTGTAGACGGGCACAACCTGGGGGACCAGCCCCTGATCTGGGGGTGCTTACCTTCTCCGTTAGGCTCACTGTGCAGCCTTGCAAAGGGAGGCAATGACTCGCCATCTGTATTGTTAACTGCAAAATGGATACACCAGGAGGGTCGCTTTCCCCTCCCCAGCTGTTCAACTGCTGATCTCGGGAGCATCGTGACTACGTATCAGCAAGACTGCATGGCGCACACCCCTCCAGCTCCCCCCACAGCCCCTTCACCTAGCTGGCATTTTCTTCCAAAAACTATTTTTTTGGTAACAGTCACAGCACATATATTGATATCAAATACTTAGGAAAGAATTTCAGAAGCAGAGACTGTATTTGATGCCATCTGGTATGTTCTGGAATGGGACATTCCTGTAGCCCTGTGGTGTCATTGAAATGAATGAATGGTGACAACCGGGGACCCTGTGTGCACCTGGGGAATTCAGTAGGGGATTGTCTGTTTTTCTACTGAAAACGATATGTGTTGCTTTTGAGTTGAAAATTGATTTTCAATTTCCAGGTACTAGGAGTTTTAGTGAGAGACTGAGGTTATGCAGACATCATGCAAAAGAAGTTTGTAATCAAACATAGATGATCGCCCGATTACCTATTCACCAATATCCTATATTTGGAATCTTTTCATGTGAATTTGCTGGCTCTGGGGTGGAGGAGGGCGGATTGTTCTACCGTTAACTGAACTACACGTTTATGTATCCAACCGTTGGTTCAACCGAGCACCTGCTGTGTGTGTGGCACGGTACAAACTCTGCATTGGCAGAAAGAGGGGTGTTTCTCCTTAAAGAACTTACAGAGGCCCAGGGGTAGACAGTGACAAAAGCCAGTTGGGGGAGGCACAGGACGAGCAGAGGTGCGGGGGTGGAGGAGGAAGCGTAGCAGCAGATGGCCTCATTTGGGAGAAAGATGATCCGAATGCAAAGGTGTGGCAAGGGTGCAAGCGGCTCCCGAGGAAGCCTCCGGCGGCGTGCGGAGTTTCGCGGCCTCTTGGGGTGGAAATTGAGGAGCTGCTTATTTCTTTGTAGGTTTTTGTAACAGGAAACGGGGGTGATCGGGTCTGTGCTTGAGGACGCTTTGGGTGGGGCAGAGACAAGGAAAGGCAATGCAACGAGGGGGGAAGGAATGCGTCATGTCAAATAGTTCAAAGCACTTTGAGATTTGGCTGGGCTCATCCCAGCTAGTCAAACAGCAGGGTGTCGTGAAGAAATGCACTAAAAATTAAGAGGTCTGACTGGTTTTGTGTCAGGATGGGTGCCTTCACGCCACTGATCCTTCATGTTCTCCTCTGGGCAGGGATGTGTGTGTGTGTGTGTGTGTGTGTGTGTGTGTATGACTAAAGTGGATGACTTGAATACTAAGGTGAGTTGTATGGTCCTGGGTGATGGGTACATCCATCATTTCCTCCTTCGGGATTTTCACCCCCAAATTTCCAAAGTTATTTAAGTAGGATATTAAATTATTTCTGCCTTATTCTGACACAAGCCACCTCCCTTGAGATGACTATGTAGCGTTTACCCCTCAGAAGGTTCTCTCCTTCTCTTTTCACATTGGTCACTCAGATGTTTCACCCAGGAGAAGAAGAAGGCAATACCCTACTGCCACCGTGTTTCTCTGCATCAGGGGTGTCCAACCTGTGGCTTCCCTGGGCCACATTGGAAGAAGAACTGTTTTGGGCCACACATAACATACACTCACACTAACGACAGCTGATGAGGTAAGGAAAGGTTCACGCAAAATTGTTGTGATGGTTTAGGAAAGTTGATGAATTTGAGTTGGGTTCCATTCAAAGCCATCCCGGGCCTCACGCAGCCCGTGGACCACGGGTGGGACAAGCCTGCTCTCCGTGCTGTAGTCTCTAAGCTTTAGGGTCTAACGGCCTAGACGCAGAAATCACCACTCTGTGCTGGTGAAGTGTTTTTAAGGACAGATACTAATTTGGCAAAGTTAGGAGGTGGTGACACGAGGGATGGCTCGTCCAGAGTGGAAGAGAGAGTTCACTTGTCCTCTCTCCCAGGCTCCACGCGCATAAGCCCCTCCCTGCCCCTTGACTCCATCATGTCTGTCCCACGGAAGACGATGCACACTCTACTCTCTAAGACCTCATGGACACCTTAGGTTGCTGTTTCAAAATGGAGATGTGTCACTAGGAGGAGAATCCTGTAGGGCAGATATACACGACTAAATGTGCCATACTGGACGTCACTTCTAGAAAATACCCGATGCTAAGAAATAAAAGAGAATTCTGTCCATCAACCAAATGATGACATACCTGGAAGCACATACTCATATATAGTAGAAATATATTGCATGTTTTTAAAAACTTTTTGTGCAGATCTCTATAGATGGTGTTTGCATTTTATTATTTGATCCTTATTTCACATTTATCCAGAGCCCTTTTTTTCACCAACCCTAGTCGTTGACTAAGAAAAGCAATCCTTTGGGGAAATTTGGCCCAAAGACCAAACCAGCGCATGCAGTGACTCTCACATTTTTATATTCTACCGTCTTCACCAAGAGCTTGTCAGATCCACTTGCGATCATGGATTTGCAAAGTCAGCTGTTTTCAATTTGTCCTCCAAGATGCTATTGACTCAGACACTTGGCAGTTTTATCACTTCTCCATTCTCCCCTGCCACTCATGGTCAAGTTTTAGATGCTCTCATCTAATAGTTGTGGCAGAGTTTTACTCGTTCTGTGACTCCACACCAAGTTTCTAAACCCAGTGCCCTACAAGTTGAGAATTGCCATGTAACATTATCCTTTGAGGAACTGAGTGCTAGTTTTACGCAGCCTGATTCTTCCCCCTGGTGAACAGAGTTGGGAGAAGTAAGGTCTCCTCTTCAGCCCCGTGTCTCGCCTGGGAGCCCTGACCTTGAACTGGGGATGGGGAGCTGTAGGGACCCAAGGTGTTGGTTCTGCCTTCTTCCAGTTCCTGTGCCCATGGTCTGACACACAGCCCGTTTCTCCCGTGCCTCTGTGTAAGCAGAAGCTTGCTGGCCTGGCATCTTCACCCCTGCCATGACTCCATCTCTACCTACTTCAGCCACCAGGAGGGTCACGACTGACCTCTGAACTCCTCTCTAGCATGAACTACCTGTTCTCAGCACTTAATCACACCCTGCTCTGTACTGTTTCCTGAATGTTGGGTCTGCTGTTGCCTGTGAAGCCACCCAGTTCCCCAAAGGTAGAGAGCATGTCCCTACTGTATTAGGGAGTATTCTGGTATTATCTCGGCCTTTTTCACAGCAGTAGGCACAGGCAGATGCACCCCCAAACACCTGAACGTGGAATAACTTCAGCCCTCACCATCTGGCTGCTGAGGGTGCAATGATCAGACACTGGTTAATTAGGATTGAGTGCGATTCACAGAACAGCACGTACAGGGGCTGGAGTCAGGGAAGAGGGGAGGCGGGCAGTCAGAGTGGATACATCATCCCTGCCTCCCCAATACAAAATAGCTTGGTATCGATGCAGCACCCCACTTCTCAGCCTTCAACGACAGCATGGCTTTTCGACTGAAAAGTGAACATAACATTGTTGGAAGAAAATGAAGGAAACAGGTATACTGTTCATCATCACCATTAGCCTCGAAGGCGTCAGGACCGCGAGCTTATCTATTAATAGTTCTTTTGTCTGTGACACTCTAGGGTCCGTCACAGGATATGATCCCATCTTATCTCATTCCTTCCCAAGGAAGGCAAAGAACATTCTGATTTTAGGGTAGTTTACAGGTGTGTTGCCAGTGATGTGCAACAGCTAAAGCACTCCAATGTTACCCAGCCGAGTCAAGTGATGGAAGAAGAGAAATAAAGACAACATTAAGATTTTTACACTGCCATGATTTCAACTCCGAGTACCATGCTTTCAGGCTTGAGTTGGATCTTTTAGTTGTAAATAAAAGTTATTTTCTAGAACTGTGATAACCACTTAGAATTTTGATAGGGATTTAAACACATTTTTTAAATAAATACTAAGCCATTATTTTAAACAATATACGATTGCTGGATTACAGCTATTAGTAATTATAAATAAGTGAGAACATATTTGAACTTCTACGAGACTATGTGAACTTCACTGACCCGGAATTATATAGCAAGGACCCCGGGTATGACTACAGGATTTCTTCAACGACAAAATCCTTTTGCATACATTTCACATACAGATACACTGTACTGGTTCAGTTATGTAAATGGGAATAGTATGGAGTGATAAAGCCCTCTTGCTCGTAACGAATGGACCGGTCCCTTTCTTCATCCCTTCTGCTTCTCGATTCCAATCACCCACTCTAGTACCCAACATTGACAAGAACCTTCTCCCTGGCCAACCTCTGAGGATTCTTCACATGAGTAGAGAAATGAACTTCTGTTTTCAACAATTCTTCCTTGCTAAGGCCAGAAACAAATTCAAGTTTAATAGTTCAAGTTGCTCCAGATGTCTCCCGTTGAAGCCAGGTCTGCTTGTCTCCAAGATGAACAAAACTTCTACAGAACTGGGTAACTGTGGATAACACCGTCCCCCAAGTTTGCATATCCTCTGAAGTAATAAAGAAAAGAAAACACATTAGTGCCCTATGTATCAAACACCTAACATCAGGTCCCAAACCAAGGTGTTTCTTGACTAGCTGGTTTTCAGTCAAAACCAGGTTACACCTGCAAGTGATTCCTAGCACGTCGTATTTTCAAAGGTAAGAAGCTCATATTTCCAATCCTCAGCCCAACAGTCCCAGAGGTAGGCTGACAGAACCACGGCAACATAATTAAGCACTTGTGGTAGATGAGGTTAAAAATACTCATGTTTTTTAGACCCCGGATGAAAACTCGCATCCATTTAGGACATCCTTCTAGGCGAGCTGTGTGCTCTTGGCGTGCCGTCCTTAATCCACATTGCATTTCCTTTGTCCTGGTTGGTGGGCTATTTTTAATTGTTCTAGAATCATTTCCTTTACAGTAATCTCCTGAAGCCTAGAAGTACATCTTTACTTCTATTCCATCTCCCTTTCTCCCAAGAAAAAGAAAAGGGGTGATAAAACACAGGACGTGTAGTTAGGAGATGTGTGTGGAGTAACATCCCAACTCGGAGACGTGGATCATCGTTTAGTCTTTCTGAGCCTCAGGAGCCTTGTCTGCAGAATGAAGATCATGTCTCTTCCAGGTGAACGGGGAGATTGAATGAGAAGCTAGATGTAGGGCACTCACCCCAGTACCCACCGCCTGGTAGGCCTTGCATAAGGGCTCCTTGTTTGGTAGGGTTTCCTCACGTGCCTTGCACTTGTCGGCATTTGTTCACCCCATATGTACACCCTGAACTTAGACATTTCCAGACGTGGTTTCTTAGTCACTTGTGGCTTTTCTCTTCACCCAGGAAGGAGTGTTTTGAACCATCTCAGAACTGGAGCCATCTGCCCTCAGGAATCCAGTTCTGTAAAAGAGTCGCTTATCTAATGGCTCCTAAAGGCATTTGGTCTTCTCAGGAGGATGTGATTGTACCAATGAAGTGAGAAAAGCAGCCACTGCTTCCCCAGTGACAACCCCCATGAGACTCCATCTCTTAATTACTAGGTCGTTTGCAGGTGTAATTGCCCAGTAATTGCCTGAACACATGTAGGGACAAGGTGTGTTTACAAGTCATTGGCCGTCTAATAAATGGCCCACCGATCCCCATGTCTCCCAGCTTGGGTTTTGAAGATTCAAATGCCAGCTGCCTTGATAGAGGGCAGAAAGTGTCTGACACATTTATCATCAGTGTCTCCTTGAAACTCACTTCTTTGTGTTCTTTCGGAAGAGAGTCCTCATCGTGGCCTAAGGTCATTTATTCGCTCCTCTGCTCTGTAGACCTCAAGTAAACTTACTGCAGCAAGTACGTAAGCCATCCTGAGGTTTGCTCACTCGTGTCTCAGCAGTGCATTAATCAGAATAGACCTAAGCTAAACAGAGTGTTAGGTAGGTCATGTCTGCTGTCTCTGTGTGACTTTAGCATGACTGTGTTCTTCAGGGAAGCTTTATTGAGATGTCTCATTAGGGCCAGACATAAGGAAGTCATTAAGTCAAGGCTAGTCAGATTGAAACACATGAGAATTTTTCACGTTTTATGCTGTTAAGAGTGACCGTTAAACTATTTGTTTTGCATGGTGAATTGTTTCTTGCCAATGCAAGCCCTTGCTCCTGGGGCACCAAAATGTAGGTTTGCCATGGAACATTGGCCCCAGATGTTCTTACAAGCTGGCTAAGGTTTCAGGGAAACGAAGTGATGGAGTGAAAAGTTCAGAGGATGGTTTTAAGTCTCCGCCATTTGCAACGTGCATGACAATTTACTTTCATTCACGAGGCCCCGGCTTCTGCATCCAGGAGATGATGGGTTTGACAAAGATCAGTGGCTTTCCTTAGGTTAATGAAGTCCCGGGGCTCACATCCTGGGCCCTCCCCACCTGCCTCAGTAGGCCAGCTCTGCTTTCACCCATCTGCACCCTGGGCTTCCAAGATGATGATGATGATGGTTATCATTAAAAATAAAATGCCTTTAAATTGTGTGGGGATACCACTGGACTAGATGGTCACACTGTCACTCTGGGTTGTTCTTACCTTCTTTGGAGCTTAAACTTATACTCCAGGATGTTTAAATTTGTGAGGCTCAGAGAGCAGGCTCTGTACAAGAGAGATGGTGAGGTAGAGAGAGAGAGAGAGAGAGAGAGAGAGAGAGAGAGAGCGAGCTCTTGGTCATCTCCCTGTGAGTACCCTGACAGTAGGCAGATTCATCCTGGCTTAGGTACAGCCCCATCAAGGTCAGGTCGGCCATACTGCATGGTCCGGTGATAGGAGGTCTTCAAGTTCAACTTGTTGGTGCTGCCCTTGGCTCCTAAGTGTCACGGTCAGGACCTGGAAATAGCTCCTGGGGAGTCAATACACCTAGACTCATACTTGCACATCACCGGCAGAGGCTGGTGTCCTCTAGGCAACAGATGAGCCAGAGGACCCACCACCCTCCTGTCTGCCATTAGGTAGCACAAGTCACTGCTCAGACACCATCACTGAAGAACAGAGACCGGAAGCAGAGAATTCTGAGAGGCCAGCATGTGACCTGAACATTCAGGAAAGAGGCAGTTTACGTGCTCAGACCTGCCTGGGTTGGAGGTTGGTAGAACTCCAAGTTAGTGCCCCTCCAGCTGGCAGGGAGCCCTCAGGAAAGACACTTTACAGTTATTGACAAAACAGCTGTGCGTCATGTGTGCACCGTGCCGTCATAGGGCCAAGGCAGTTTGCGAAGAAACCGTGACAGCATGTCACTGAAGACCCCCCTGTGGCGTTCGAAGGACCCTGTCTGCTGCTCCTGCGTCTCCTTCCTGTGTGTCTTGGCCTCCATTCGGAAGGGGTTTTCTGTCACCCTGGGAACAAGATTGGATTGCAGTGTGTGCGTCGCTGCCCCTCTTCCCTCTGCACAGAAGTCACTGCGCGTGGCTACGCTCAGGCGTTGGCGGCGTGGGGACGCTGCTCACCCCGGCCCGCAAGCAGACAGCCCCTTTCCCTCCTGAGCGTCAGCGCGGACTAGACTGAACGCGACAGGTCATTCTCCGCTCCTGGGACTTGATGTCCTGCCAGGAGCTGGAGAGAGCACTTGACACGCAGGTGTCCCTGCTGCTCAGCACTCACAGCTCCCCGCTGCCCCCAAGACCATGTCCACACTCACCTCGGTGCCCGCAGGGGCCGCCTTCGGTCTTCGACACCTCACAGGTGGATGCGATCGGAAACACTGAGTCACGGGCGGGGAGTCTAAGTGCTGAAGGAAACGGCGCCCGGTGAGAGGGTGACCTCACAGGCCCCGGCTGCCAAGTGGGGACGTCAGACATCACAGCTGGCAGGCAGCACAGCGGAGAGACAGAAGGGCAGAGGGGAGCTTCGAAAGGACAGTCTTGGAGAAGGGGACACCCCCTCTGCACGTGCCCCGAAAGGCCCAGGCTGCGGATGACCAGCCAGGATGAAGGCCCCGAGGGGCCGTATCTCCACCCCAGGCTGGGTGACCTAGGAGGAGCCCGGAATGTCACCCCGTCCTCTCTGTGTGACAGCCATGGAAGAGAAACAGCCCTTACCGAATTGCGCTCTGCAGCAGGCGAGGGGGACAGGGGTGCAGACTTTTATGACAAGTCCTCGGCTTTTCATGGGGTCACCTGAGGTTTCCTAAAGAGCTGCCCTCAGAGTGAAAAGAAGTGAGTTGCTCGTGTGGGGTGCGCATGGTTAAAAAAAGACGGGAAAGCATTTCACATTCCGGAATTAGCGGATGCCAGAGGAAGATAAAGCTCAGGGCCCAAATTGCACAGGTGGCATGTGTCACCATCTGTACAACTGCAAAGCGATCACATCATGTAATGCTGGGCGCATGGCACACTGGGCATGTTGCACACTGGGCACGTCACACACTGGGCGCATGGCACACTTCTATATTCCACCTGACAGGCATCACAGATGACAGGAGATGGGTGGTTAGGATCAGAGTCCTGCTGGGATGTCTGTTCCCCTGGCTCCCTCCCTGTGGGGCCCCCAAGGGCTGACTGAGTGTCTCCATCAGGGGAGTCTCTCTGGGGCCGTCTCCATCCATCCGCTCTACTGCAGGTTCCCATAGTCATTCCCTCTCCACAGCCATTCAGACCTGACCCCGAGTTCTTAAGGACGGAATGCTGCATAGTTGGTCCCCCCTCACCCTGGCTACCTCTTTGGAAATGGTCCCTTTGTTAGACTGTCCTAGAATTATCCTTACGCAAGCATCTGAATGAGTTGTAGGTCCAGAGGGGCATTTTTAACAAGCATCTGAGTCCAGTGGTCCTGGGATGACTTTGACAGAGACTCGACCAGCCTCTTTCAATCTGGCCTTCGTCCAGATTTAGTCAAATAGTGAAAAAAAGAAGCAGCCCCCATAGTTCCCATGGTTCCAACACCCCTTCTGAGAAGTCCAAACTTTTGTGTGAGATCATGATGAGCTAAGTCCGGAAAGGCAGGGGGATTTCACCACCAAATCTGGCGTCTGTGGGAGGGCTCCGGGAACCAGCAAAATAGAACCAGAGTGTCTCCACACCTCGTTGATTCCTGCTGGCATGCATTACCTGTAGCCCCGGGCCCCTGAAGCGTACTTGTATTGATTGCACCATCACTAATAAGATAGGGAGACGTAATGGATGGCAGATGTCCAAACCCGAAATGAAAGACTGGGATCCATGCAAGCCAGCACTGCATGCCTCCAGTCCAGCCCCACGGTGGTTCATTGCACAGTGTTACATGGAGGGACTCGGCCAAGGAGAAACCTGAAAAGTAGTGAACCGGTATCAGGCAAACAGCAGCGAGGACCAGCCAGACATGCAGAGAAAATGCAGAACGTACCTGGACCTTGAAGCTGTGTGGCCTTACCTTTTCAGAAGCCTGTCCTGTTCTGGACATATCAGGTGCATTCTTGGCAGGTGATCAGGACACCATTTATGTAGGCAGCGGGGCAGGCAGCAGAGGTACCTGGAGAAGAATGGCGTCTGTTCTGGGAACTGTCACCTACCTGCTGGTAAGGTCCCCAGTGGTCATTTCTTGGAGCAGAGGCTCAGAAAGTGCAGGGTTCAGTTCCCCACTCCCCATCACAAGGAGCCGGGCCCCACTACTAGCGCCCTATTAAACATCTGCGAGTGAGAAGCAGGTCATGCATGCCCTTCCAAGGTATCTAATTTAAACCCTTCACTCTTGCCAAACCATCTGCCCGAAAAGAGCCCTCAAACAAACTAATGCAGCATGTCATGAGTGAAGTACAGGTTGCCCTGGCCCCCTGTGTCCCATTGTAGTTCATCTCTGGGTGTGACGTCACATTAATCACACATTAGCTCTAGAAAAGCAGAGTGCAAGAGGAAGGTAGCCTGTGATAAACAGGACGGCTTTGCCTGAGCATTTTTTTTGTGGGGTTTAAATATTACTAACTCAATTCATTTACTTGAGTGCTGGTACCATATATAACTCCTTGAGTCATCCCTGTTGCCCTTCTTGAACATATTTCTTGAATCTACTGAACTCAATCCCTCATCAATGCCAGTCCATCATCGACCTACGTAAATCACTACTTGGACCTATCTAATAATCATGTCCTGGATTATTTGCCACCTAACTATAGTAGGAAAACATCAATGTCTTGCTATTGACATTCACATCTGTCTGTCCATCCATTTATGCATGCATGCATCCATCCCCCTGCCCATTCACCCATCCATCCACCCACCCACCCACCCACCCACCCATCCACCCATCCACCCACCCACCCACCCACCCACCCATCCACCCATCCACCCACCCATCCACCCACCCATCCACCCACCCACCCATCCATCCATATTATTAAGTTGTCACTACACATGGGTGCCCTCTGAAAGCTGGAGATATTTGAATAAGCATGAGGATACCTGGTCTATTGGAATAAACCTAAAAGGCTTGGGATTAAGCACTTGATCTTGGTGACCATCTGTCCCGAAATAGTAACGCCCCTATGGAATGGAGAGTCAGTCCAACACCAAACCAAGCGACTGGAAATACATCTCTTGTTCCCACTGAAGGAGATAGGCATCTTGAGCCCCTCCCAGCTTGGGCTTTTCTTTTCTTTTTTTTTTTTTTTTTTTTTTTTTTTTTTTTTTTTTTTTTTTTTTTTTTTTTGCTTTTTGGTATGTGGGTAGCTGCCCGACTGGGAATCGAACCCAGGCCGCAGCACTGACAGCGCCAGCGCCGCAGCCCCAAGCCACTACACCATCAGGGAACTCCCCATCCCAGCTTGGGCTTTTCAAAGCACCAGACAAACCTGAAAGTGCCTCCGAGTAGCTGTGTCCTCCTCCTGGCTGGAGACTAGAGGCTTCTTTGTAAATCACATAATTCCCCCTCATTGTCTGTGTATTTTAAATTTATCATAGATCCTTTTAAAGAAAAATGTAAGGACCCATTTGCTCCCACGCTTCTTCCAAGAAGCAGTTACATTCAAGAGAAAATCAAAACTCTGGCTGGCTCTGCCCAAGGCTCCTGCTGGGTGGACTCTGCCCATTTGATCGTAGGGGCAGGATGGTGTGGAATCTATTAATGTTTAGTCAAAAGCAAGAGGTAGGGGGGTGAGGAGGTGTTCCTCCCCAGACACAGGCAGGAAGCGAATGCCCCTGAAGGCCCCCACAGTCAGACCGAGAAATGCCACCAGTGACCTAGCTTGTGAAAGAGCAGGGTCTTTCCATCAACCTGTTTGATTTTGTTCTAGCGTTAAGTCAACAGCGTCCCACGATATGAGCTAACTGGGGCCCCGGTGCCTGAGAGGTTCTTGGTTCTTTCTGTAATTCCGTATTTATTTTAAGTCCACTCCATGGACACCTCCGCCTCCCCAAACCCCAGACTCTACCCTGTAAGTCTTTTCTTCTCTGTCTGCAGGTTTATAGCTCACTACTTTATGCTGCAGTTTCCCTTTAACCCTGTTTGTGTTGTGATAAATTACCCACTTTTAGGATCTCAGAGACGATCACTGTCTTCTTCGCTCATTAACAAATCATCTTAAGGAGCCGTTTCTGACCTTGGAAGTTACATTTTGCTGGCTTTTCTTCTTTACAGCCTGACTGGGTCAGCAGTATAAAACAGGGCTCCCTGCCCCTTTGAAAAGGTGATTAGATTCTTAGTGACAGCAATAGTGAGGCCAATACAGGGCTAAATCTCTAGGTGCAGAGTCACAGGAAGTGAGGGGAGGGCTGGAGCAGTGCCGAAACGCCTTTCCCACTGGAGCTCCTTCACGTTATTGATGCCGAAGAAGTGATCATAATTAGTGATGACTACGTAGGCACTCTGAGAGAACTCCTATTAATTCTTAATTCTGTTACTACAGCGACCAGCACCGTTAATGGAAACTCCATTGGAGGAGGAGGAAGGGGGAGCGTGAGGTGGGAATGGGAAGGAGATTGGGCGAGTTAGTACTGATGGAGGTACCCTGAGAAACGCCAGGTGGTCCCCTGTCTGTGCAAAGGGGACAGAGATGATACTAGAGCAGAACTTAAGGGGGAGCGCTTGCTACGTGCTGGGCACTGTGCTAGGTTCTTCAGCGGTATTATTCCACTGAATTCTCAAATGACGTATGAGATAGGAGCTGTGGTGACTCTTGGAGCAAATACATTGCTCTCCCATTACATGCAGAAGGCCGGTGTTGCCTGTAGAAAGTGGGATTGCGCAGAGACAGACATTGTGTGTGGACTGCATACAGCACGATGCATTCCGATCAAGGGACCGTTTGTTCGGATGGAATTCTCACCGCAAACTGACCTCTCCCCGAGCTCATAGTGTAAACCAGTGGGCCAGTTTAGAAGGTTACCTTGTGCCTCTAGGAAGAGTTGGGAACAAAAGCAGTAGAGCACCCAGAGAGAAACACCCAGAGAGGACAGTAGATCTCAAAGTGTCATCTGAAGTCAAGAGTAGGTGTGTGATCCTCCAGGAGGCAACAGGTGGAGCTCACCTGGGGAAGAGGAAGCATCCATCCATAGGTCATGGGTGCTGAGGTGCAGGAGACCCCAGCCCTCTATTCACCTGCCCCATTTAATTTGTTAACGTTCCCTCAACCTGTTGGAATGAAGAACTCAATACAAGTTTGTTTCCTCATTCATTTGGGAAGGTACAAATGCTTTGTTTGTGACACACACTGTCCTATGGATTGATTTCTAAGATCCATTCTTAAGAAGAGGTTTTGCTAAGCATGAAAGAAGAGAGCTCCCTCCCGGGGACCAGGCACCCGGGCGTGGCAGGAGCATATGTCTCAGGACAGATGAAGATGCGGGAAGGACAGAGTGGGGCACCTGAGAGGACTCTTGTGATCGGCCCAGTGTCACCTGGGGCAGCCCTGGGAGTAGATGTATGTGGCAAAGGGGTGCTTGCAGCCTGGGCATTGCTGCAGACCTGACCTTGTGCCATGCCCAGTCCATGGGTAACTGAATGTAGCTTGTGTCAGTGCCACGGCAAGCACACGTGCTCTCACACCTGCACTCCATGCACTGCCATATCTTCCTCTAGCAGGCGAGTCATCGAGGGTTCTTCCAACTGAGTGGCCATCTTGAGAATAATTTGGGGGGAGATGTGGGAGCATTGGGTTTTTCAAACTTTTTTCTGCTTGTTGCAAAGCACAAGGAAGTGTGGCATGAGGATGGCACAAATGTTTGACTTCCCTCAAGACTCTCAGAAACCTGTCACCCTTCACAAAAATCAGGGATGTCTTCCATATTGCTCTGTCCTCTCTCACAGCCAGTCACCTTAAGCATAGCAGATAACATTCTCAATAACCTTTCCCCGTTCGCCAGTGACTCTGGTCTGAAAAGGCTAACGTTGCTTTCACCCTCAGAGCTCCAGTGCCGGGCACAGTCAGGGTGGTCAGAAGTGTTCGTTGCTATGTAGTGTTTGTGTAAATAGTAAAATTACCTACCAGGTGAATAAATATCAATATAGTCATAGAAAAGTCTCCGCCTTGTACGTAACATTGGGTTAGGTACAGTAGGAAAGGCAGACACATCCTCTAGGACTTTGCAAAGCCTATATATGTGCAACACAGATACGTAGCAATAGCAAGGTGTGAGTAAATTATGCCAGCTGGTCGTCTGTGTGTTAGCCTGAGCTGTTCATACCTTGGAATTGCCTGTAAAGCTCTGTAAAACCACAGAGACCAGAGCTCACCCTCTGAGACTTTGGTCAGCCCTGTCTGGTCCAGGTCTCTATCTCTGAAAGTCCCCAGGTGATTCACAGAACAGGCAGGATATGAATCAGTGTAACATGTGCTGAGGAATATGATGAGAAGAGATGCCTGTGAGAACCAGAGTGGGGAGGAAAACTAGTTTTGAACCCTGAATCAAAGGGAGAATGTGGATGGGGAGTGATGGAGAGAAGAGAACCTTCCAGTTGGGAAGTGTGGGGGAGGCATCGTGTACAACAGGAATTGGCAGTCAAGTAGGTACATAGTTGATGAGCGGCAGCCACGTATTAGAGAAAGGGTGCAGTGTTTGATGTCCAGCTCTGTCTGGAGTGGAATGACTGAGCTATGTGATGGCAGAGGTAGTGGCCTTAGTGACCAAAGGAAGGACACAGAGGGAAAAGGCTTGGCCCACAGGTCTGAGAAGTAGCATCCATTAGATTGCACCCATGAAACAGCTGGGGGTGGATATCACCATGGTCTCGAAGAAAGGTAGAGACGGACCAGGAAATGCGTGCATTCTAAATCGAAGATTCCATTTTTAAGACTCTAATATAAAACAGGTCCCTGGAGTTGGGGCCCCGGGTTCTTGGAAGCATTACTCTTGGGAGCTCCACCTCCAGGACAGACAGCATGTTTCTCTGGTCTTCCTCAATGGCAGCCTCTCTTGCCTGTCTGCTTCCTTCCCAGGGAAGAACACCAAAGAAGCTGGGTGGGTCTGGTGATTGGAGGTCACCGGAGGCAGAGTGGAGGTTCAAGAGGCCAAGGCAGACAAATTGTAAAAGAAAAACGATTGAAGTGGAGCTTAAGGGGGTGGATATGCCTGATTCCTACCCATTAACAGGGAAAACGAGGTAATAAAAAAGAGGTTACCCCAAACGCTCAGGTGGGATTGCAAATGGGACGCACGGAGTTTAGTAAGCTCACTCGAGATGCACACTCAGGACGTCTTCACTGCGTGAAGGACTTTTAACAGTGTGTGTGGGGAGAGATCCAAACACTATGGAAAAAGCAACTCACCAAGGCAACTCAAGACGTAGTAACATTTTGCTGATTTTTCTCCATCATCAGCTTGTCTATTTTTCTACCAAATTTGGGGCAAACAAAGAGAACGAACTGAAAAAAAAAAATAGAAAAAAGAACAACAGAAAATTAGAAGGTGAGACCCCAGGCCCCCTGGATCGTGTGATGTGTACATTGGTGTCCTGTCTGCCCGACAATGGCACTAGTATTAGAGGGGCAGAAAATAGCAGTGAGGGAGGCCTGCAGATTTTGCCCAGAGACATAGCAGACAAAGGAAACAACAGTTTCCCAGGAAAGCAAGATGATTCCAGTTGAACTCATCCAGCAGAACTCTTCCAAGAATGAAGCCAGACACCCCAAGTGCATCTTGGAGGGAGCTGGAGGCTGTCCCATCCCCGTGACGTCAGCTGCTGCCGTGGGTGCCAGTGCTAGCGTTGCTGTCTGCAGGTGTTGACAAGGAGCATGCCCGCGTCTGCTTGGGGCGAGCAGTAATCTAAGTTGGGATGACTGGGTCCCCAGTTCAGATTCGTCACTCCCCAGGCCCTCACAGTAGCTAATATAAAAGTTCCAGACTCCTTGCTGGCCTCCCCCTGCGGGTTCTCCATCTCTATAGCCCGATTCCCCCAACTTTAGGCCTCAGACCCCAGACCAATGTGGGCTTGAGACAGGAAATGCTGAAACAAGGTCAGCACTTGCTCCCCATCCCCCAAGGGTGGCCCCTTGGTCCTGAGTTGTTTTCCCAATAAAAGCTGGACCAGCTGACCACTGGGTACTCTATCTGACTTGAGCCACCCTCCCTCTATGCTCCCCGATGGGCTTCCTCTCCCGGGGGTGCAGCTCCTCCATGTCATAGCAGCCCCAGTGCAGGCACAGAGCGCCTGCACCCACGATTCTCCCGGAGAGGCCGCGTGCTGCTCTTTCGGACCTTGGTTTCCATCCCGTGGTCCCTTGTCTTGGTCTTGACGGGGTCGTTCTCCATAGCGGAGGCAGGGGAGGCTCACGTCCGCATCTTAGCTCAGTCTGGGGACCTGGGTCCCTGCGCACAGCCTACCAGGGCTGGCCGCCTGCCTTGACTTCCAAGAATCGCCCGCCCCCAGTTCCCAGGGCCTTGCTCACCTCCTGGCGTCATCGGTCACCGCACTCGGAGCACCTGGTGCCAATTATCCGGCGGAAGGAGAGCGTGGACGGCTGAACTCCGTGCCCGGGTGCCTCCCCTGGACGTCTCGCAGTAGCTGGGTCTGCCCCGCCCTGGCGGGCATGTCCCATGCCAAGTCTCGGTCCCTTCCCTGCCTGCTCTGTCCTGCTGCCAACATCCCTCCATGGCGCCCGAGAAACCGTGACACAGGACAAGTGGAGGGAAAGTGTCGGTCTCAGAGGTTGTTGGGAATGTGGGGGGAGGGGGAGTGCGGTGCCTGGAGCCTAAGCGCCAGCTTTCTCCCCCGGGGGGCTCTGGTTGGACACATACGTGTCGCTAAGGGCTGAAGACTTAGGGGTCCTCGCTCTGCAGAGAGGGACCCACTGCTGTGGGACACAGGCCAGGCCCAGAGAGACCAGGAGGCGGTGGGGGCGTGCATGCGCTGTGACCTTGAACTTTTTAACCCTGCCCAACAGAAACGCAGCCGGCGATGGTCAGGCCCTCATCAGTGTCACCGATAACTTGTCACTCCTCCTTCTATCAGGTGGGAAGGGATGGGAATGACATGACCCTGGAAATCCCTACCCGGTTCCCCCCCAAAATGGTGTTGGTGGACCCGCCTCCCGCTCGGGGCTGCGGAGGTGACTGAGCTGCATCACAGGCCGTGGAAGTGACAGGAACAGCCCTGCTTCCTATGAGCTGTGGGTCTGTCCTCCTCATGAGTGTCACTGTTAGCAGGGTGACTCTCTGTGGGGTTGGCTGGGGTCAACAGACCTCCTCTGCTGGTTGTACCCCTTCCCACGGCTGCCGGCCTGGGTCAGAGCTGCCTCGTGGGCCCCTGGGCACCGGGCAGTCAAGGGACTCCTGATGGTGATGGATCCGGAGCAGAATGACATAGTGACGAGCAGACACAGAAAATCAAGTTCTAGCAAAAGCCTGACCTGCAGGTGCTTATCTTTGCTCTCACACCTTTTTCCGGGAGGAAGCTTTTCTCCAGCCCTGCACGGCGCGTACCGCCCCCTCCTGAGACCAGAGAGCGACCTGAGACAGGCCAGGTTCTTTGAGGAAAAGGTGGCATTGGTGCTCTGGGGTTCAGAGCATCACAGTGTGGGTCCCAAGTAGCCTCTACGGGTGGGTGGTAGCGTCCTTGGGAGAAGAAAAACGTCCAGGTCACCCTTTCCCCAGCAGCCACACACCGGAGGCTATTCCGGGGAGTCCAGCGGAGGTCCTGCTAGGCAGGAAACGAGCACCAGCCTGGCCGAGCTCCCGGGGCAGCGGGGGCCGACAGCCTCCACGATCAGCCCCTTTAGGCTCCTCATTTTGATTCCTGGTGACATGGGAACCTTCAAGTCACGCAGGCATTTAGGGAGCCCGGCTCATGTAACCCTTCCAGAAGTCGTCTCCTATAGTCAGCCCAAGCTTGCTGGAAATCGCTGGTTCCTGGGGGGCAGAACCCCACCGCCAGCAGAAGTCAGCGGCTGCTTTGGGCAGCGGAGGGTCTCTACTTTCTGACCCTTTCCCATGGTTTAACCTTAAAAGTGCATCCCTACCGTTCAGGGCTTTCTCGCCTCGGCCCGGTCCTGCAGTTAGGGTCCCTGAAACAGCAGGATCAGTGGTCTAGCTCGCTAGAAAGGCAAATTCTCGGGCTCCGCCCAGAGCTTTGGGGGTGGGGTTCAGCAACCTGGGTTAATGAGCTCTCTAGCGAGATTCTGACGCCTGCAAAATGTGAGAACCACCGTTCTGGGGCCATGGGTCCTTACAACGAACTCCCACCGATGATACGCTGTTGGTTCTGACATCCGGCAAGCTTTGGACCAGAGGCCAAACCACGATCTGATCTTGTGTAATTTTTAATCGACACACGATTAATATTCCAAGTCACTTTGGGAGGCCACCCTGATCACTGGAAGCCATGGCTACAGCGAAGTTGTCTGGAAGCTTGCTCGTCACAAGCCTGCACGGTTGTAGTTTGTCATCCTCATGTACTGTGGATGCTGTAAAATAATTTGGTGTCCTTGGCATGGCTCCCTTTGTCAAATAGCTCTCTGCTGCTATTTCTAGAAGAAGACCCATTGACAGAGGCATTCAGTGCTTTGTCAAAGATCTGTTCTATTCTCACGGATGAAACCCTCATTGTCCACCAGGGTTGGAATGGTTTCAGAGAGCATCATGGAGCTCTTCTGAAAGGCTCCTCTGTTGCCCTCGCCCATCGCTCACCTATTTATACCCTGTGAGCTCAGTTCTGTGTGCTTTGGGTGCATTGTCTGACCAGTGAAACCAGATGAATGCCAGAGTTGTTCCTGTTAGACTCTGTCTTCAAGGGGTGACTTCCCATGTCAGGGACCTCCACTGACTTTAACGTGTCTCCAGGCAAGAGATGGCAGTAAAAAACCAGGGGGGCGGGGGAGCCTATGCCTGGTCCCAGGGTTTTGTCCGCGATCCCCATGACACCTTCTGGTGCCTACCTTGGCCTGACTTACGATGCCACCGCTTCTCCAAACGGGCAATAGGCTCCGAGCCCTGTGCGTGCACTCCTGCTGGCGCCCCCCTTCCGGTGTGGCCCCGCTCCGGGTCCCCGTCTGAGACGAAGCCTGACACGTTTTGGAGTTTGCCGGGTCCTGACTGCAAGGCCCCGTTGCTCTAGCTCAGCCTGTCTCAGACTTGTGTTCATCACGCTCGGCGAGGGGGACTTGCAACGACACAGAAGTTGTGTCCCACCTCTGGAGTTTCGGAATCATTCAATCTAGGGTGGAACTGAAGCATCTGAATTTCTAAACAGTTCACAGGCAAGGCTGCGACTGAACTGCACTCCCAGAGCCACCACCTCGTGGGGACAGCTGGATTCCTGCGGGTCCCAGCGGTTCTGATTCCCTTTGATTCTCAATGCAGCGTTTCATCGCTTCCTGTTTCATTCATTCTCTTTGCAGCCTTCTTGCAAGTTACTAGGCAACTATAATCTGTTGTTCGAGCAAGCAACATTTATACCATCTTTCCGAAATTTTTATTTGGTACAGTGAGCTGACCTAGCTCCAGGAAGATGATGCCCTTGCTTGCCAAAACTAAACGCTCAGAGAGGGTTAAAACCACACAGCATTTTTTAGAAATGTCGTGCAGCTCATGGTATTTCCTGATAGACACCCAGACACATGTAATAGGAGTATAGATCAGCCTCATTGAAGCTGAAGTTTGCTGGGGGAGGCTAGAATTGCTCCCTCTGGGACTTAAATTAGGTACAAGGCAATTAACTTGAAGCAACCCAAAAACTGGCTCTATAGACATTCCGGTTCAAAGCAGCTCTTCAGTAGGAGCTCATTACTGGGCTCCCTCCCTACGTAAGAGACAAACGGGTCCCTGGAGAGGGGAAGCGTGCCCTCCGATTCTGAGACGCAAATCGATGGGCCTTCCGTCGGACACCCCGCAAGCATCAGTGCTTTCTACAAATTTTCTGACTTTTCAGCTGACTCCCACATCTGAAAAGGTAATATATGTGGGTTCCACTGCCAACGGTGGTTCGATGGTGCAGTATTGAACCCCCTTGACTTCATTCCGTCTCTTTCTGTGTGTGAGAGTTTCCGGGAAGGTGCGTGGAGAGTCAGCACCTCAGCTCAGGGGACTCTGATGTTTCCCACGCGGGCTGTTTGCCTGGCCTGCAGGAAGACCTGTGTAAGCGTCCGTCCGTCCCAACATCAACAGGTTGTGGATTCATTAATTGTTGAATTAGTAAATGAATGAAAGTTATTGACTTGATACGTGATTACAAAATCGATGGAATTGTTTTAAAACTTGAAAATTCTAAAAGTATAAAGACGTGAACCATCATCGAATAATCTCACAATCTGAAGCTGATACTAACTTTTGAGGCCTTCTTTCCGTCCTACGTGCCTATGTCCATATGTCTCTGTATTTACTGTAACGATAATTATACTTCGTCATGGAAATTTTAGGTCATTAGCAATTCACGGAAAACCATGTTTTCGTGGCCACACTCTCAGTTTAATATACTTCTGTTGCCGGCTATTACGTTGTGTGTGACACGACTTCTTTGCACCTATACGTGTAGGTTTCCAGGAAACTATTTTATTTAAAATCTATCTAGAATTTGGAGTCCTTTTCTTGGAGTGAAATTGTTGGGTCAAAAGATAGGGACGCTTGTAAAGCTCTCAATAACTCCTGCCAAATTGCCTTCTAGAAAGGTCTACCTGTCTTCATGCTCCACTGCAGCGTGGAGGGTATTTGCCTCTCTGAACGCTGTCTAACGTGTCACCTTTGCGTGTCCTGTACACCGTATTTTCCTTTTCATCTCTTTTTTTTTTTTTGCCAGTGAGCTTAAACATGACAAGTTTCTTCACTGTTAGTACTTCTGTGTCTGTTCATGTCTTTGTCCATTTTTCAATTGGCATCTTAGAATAGTGATTATAATATTTATTTGCATGTGGTCTTTATACATTAAGGAGAGAAGCCTGTTATGCATCATGCCCCATGCTGTCATTTGCCTTTTAATGTTGTTAGTGATTTCTTTTTTTATGTAGGAATACTTTTTTCCTCTCTGATTTTCCCCACTGGCTTTTAAGCTTAGAATGTGTGTCTGCAGCCATAGCTTACATAAATAAAGCCCCCTTTTTTCATTAAAAATTCCAAATGGGCTAATACATTAAAATGAGCATTTTAATTTAGAAGGTATCTGTCAAAGGAAGTAGTGAATTTTCCCCAAGAGGGCCTCTACGTTTAGAAGGAGGCCTACAGGGCTGTGGTTCGTAGGACAGACAGTGGTAGCCTATTGCTTCTATTGTGACCATGATCATAATACTGAGAGAACTTTCTAGCCGCGAGACATTTTTCAGACTCTCTTCCACCTCTCCATGGGTACCCCGAGGGAAAAATGAGGATCGGGTTGCTTGTCGTTTTTAATGAGGTGAGTTCTCCAAAGCTAATTGAGTCTGAGAATCATGAATATTTATCTTTACGTTTTATCATAACAACTCCATGATGAACGACCTACAGTAGTAAGAGCTTGATAAATGTTTAGAAATAGAAATGATTGGAGTGGGGGAGGTTCTCACCTGGCCTGAGAAATTATTGACTCAGACGATGAGATACAGAGAGGACCACGTTGCTTCCCTGCACAGCTCAGGGAGTTCTGCTGAGATGCCACGCCGCACCCGGGATTCCAGGGCCGGGCACCCCCGGCCCAGGGAGAGTGACCAGCAGAGAACTCGGGTGGTAATTCTCACCAACGTCCTTTGAGACGCACAGATTTGAGAAACAGGCTCGACTGCTCTCCTGGTGGGGTCAGATGGCAAAGGCTTTCCTTAATTCTTGAAAGGTAACGTCATTCGGCGTCATTCATTCTCTGCTGACGAGGAAGCGGTATCAGCGGTGAATGTCACGGCTCCCCCTGGACATTACCGTCAGCTAGAAGCACGGCCGCACTCTGATACCTTGAGGACTCACCGTGTTAGGGATCAATTCTGGAAAGGCAAGACACACGTCCTGTGCCGCCCCCACCGCAGTGTCCCCAGGGGCCCCCAGCCGCCCGTCTCCTCAGCACCGGCACGCCCAGAGGTGTCCCGAGGACGCGACCACTTCATGAGCCTTTGCTTCTGGGCATGTGCCCCTCAGAAGTGCCCCCGGCCACTCTGCAAGGTTTTCTCTGTCTGGCTCTCCCCCGAAGCTGACGTCGGCCGGAGGGATCCCCTTTTAAGCCGCATCCGGGCTGGATGGCGCCCGCGGAGGACTCACAATGGCTGCGGGGCTCCAGCGCGGCTTCATTAGCGGCGTCAGTCACCGCGGCCCGGAGGCCGGGAGGCACGCCGCGCCCCGGCAGCCAGTGGGCGGGGGTGTCGTCAGTTTAACTTTCCAAAGCCTGGAGCCACCAACAGGCCACCGGTGTGTGGCAGGTTAAAGAAACGAGTGACAGAAAGTCTGCCTCGCCGGAGGGACAGCTGAGCCAGATGAGACACACACCGACCAGGCCACAGAGACACCCCGCAGAAGGGCCGTCGGGGGCGCGAGGACCGTGGGAGAGGGTGCCAGGCCGACGCCGGCGGTGGTTCCCCAAGCGCCCGCGCGGGCTCGTGAGCGAAGAGCGGGGCCCCCTGTTCTGGCCCCGGGCCGCGAAGCCCTGCGGTTCCCGAGCCCCCCCTGCTTTGGGCACGAGGACAGGGACAGTACACGGACGACTGTGACACTGCCTCTTCCAACGATTCCCAGCAAAATTGCCCCTTTGTCTTTCAGGTGACCGAGGGTCACTTACCTCGATGGCTTTTCCGCGGGGAGGAGAGGGTGAGGGAGGGGATGGAAGCACCTTCGGGGTCACGTGCACCCACATGCGCCCTTCCCCTCTGGGCCTCACACGTATGGAAAGAGCCACCCGGGAACGGTCCTGGGGTGGAGGGCGGACACCCTCAGGCACGCGACTCGTTTTAATCTCCTTCTTTCACGCCGGCTGCTTCCTGTCTTCCTCCTGGGCCGGCACTTGGGTGGTGAGATCAGAGGTGGGTGCCCCAAGGTAGGACGCGAGGGGTCTCTGAAGCTTTAAGGCAAAGGGCCGGAGAGGGTGGGCTCAGTTCAAGGTCAGAGCCCGTGCTCGGGCAGAACCTGTCCTGGCTCCTGGAAGCAGGAACGCTACCTGGGCTTGGGGCTGGCAGCACCCCCTCTTTTCATCTCTCAGGAACCTCAGACGTGTGGCAGCAGGTGGCAGGTTCTTTAAAGAGCCAGCAGAGGGGTGCATACCCCAGAAAACACCCCCGGGAGTCATAGGGTCCCTGTGTGGAGACAGACACGTGGGGAGGGCAAGCCCGTGAGATCGAGGCTTCGGGCAGCTGCCTGGGCCGTGACTTCTCCTCCGGGCTCCCATGAGGCTGTGTCCCCTGTGTCAACAGCAAGAAAGTCCCCGATTCTATCACGTGGGCAGCTGTAAATATGGAAGACTTGGTAGGTGGTGTTTGTTTTCCGTGACCCCATTAACATAGCCATTTGGGGGGTGCTGTTACACAGTTCTCTAAGACCTAATTTCTGCTGACGAACGCATGTCCCCTCGTGAACCCACTGCCTGGGGGATGCACCTCTGTGTCTGTACCTTTCTTCTGTCATTGGGGTGAGCTGGCTGGATCGAAGGGGCGGAAGGTCTTCATGCCTCCGGCTTCACTTTCCTGATTTCTGCAGAACCATGGTAGGTAGGGCTCCCAGCTGGGAGGGGGCTGAGCAGAGTGAGCTCGTGACTTCCCAGAGTGTGGAGTTTGGGGCAGGAGTGACCTGGGCTGATCCCGGATCTCTGGGAGCTGGGGTGTAGGGGACAGGTCAGGGAGAACCCCAGTCTCTTTTAGGGATGTCACTGCCCCAACTAAAATGAGGAACTGAGGTCACACTAGATGCCCACGTGTGAAGTGCTTCAAGAAGGAAGGGAACTTTGGGGCGGAAATCAGCCGGAAAAGAAAGCAAAGGGGAACCCACCTCCCCGAGATGAGTACGCTGCCTGGGAGCTCGTGGAAAAGGACCGGGAGGGTGCTGCCCCCGCACCCCAGGATGTAGCTGGTGCCCCGCCAGCCTCTGCTCTGTCGAAGACGTCACTCTGCTTCCCCCCTGCTCTCAAATGGAATGTCCCTGTCCCTTCCTCCACTCGCGTTTTCCTTCACTTAACGCTGAGCGAGCACGTGGGGTCCAGAGCTGTGGAAGAGAAGGGGGTGTGACCGTGAGAGGTTCCCCATCTAGTGCGTCTTTGTGTCCCACTCCAGGGGCTGCCGCCGACCCTGTAGGAAGTGGGGAAGCCAGCGCACGGCGTGTACGGACCCCACGCTTCTGCTGTAGAAAGATAGCTGGGGACCGAGCGAATGGGCTGTGACAGCCTGGGATGGGAGGTGACGTGAAGTGATGACAGGACGACATCACCACTACGTGCACATGGTGTGGCTAAACATGTTTTTGAAACAGAAGAAAGACAGACACGGGACACACGGCCAGAAGCGGGGGTGAGTCATGGTAGTGAGGCAGTTCGAAGCCAGAGTGACTGTCACTGCAGGGGAGGAAACACAGCCAAGAACATCCCAAATATTAGAACAATGTCATTACCGTTCCCTTACCTACGACAGCCCACGGGCCGGCGTGATCTATGATCTTTCTGGGTCTTTTATTAGGTTTTCATCACTCCGCTGCTTTCACAGTCCACAGCCTCGGGCGCACTGGAGATCTGAACTTGAAAATGAGATGAGCCCGGTTAGATGGTGCTCACGGGCTTTTCCTCTCTCCAGCTCCACCCTGACTTCCAACCGAGGGTGACGAAAGACGAGACCTTGGAGCCCTTTCACCTGCAGCCATGTGAGAGTTGAATGTCCCCCCGGGCCCACACGTCAGCGATCTCGGTATTTGGAGGGGGACAGGCTGGGTGGGCCTGTGCCTTCGTTATTTGTGGGGGGACAGGCTGGGTGGGTGAGTCTCACTCCTGGGCCCTCAGAAAGTGAAGGGAGGGCTGAGGATGCCTTGGAGGGTGTACTGAGGACCACGAAATCAGCAGTCACGGGGTGAGGAGGCCATATCGAGGGAAGTTCAGTTAGGCAGGGAGCCCAGAGAAAGGTGGGGGGCCCTGAGGAAGTTCAGTGTGAAACCAGGATGCGACTTTTCGTTAACCAAGCCCCGAAGGCGAGAGGACAGAGATGAGACGCTGAGAAAGCCCGCACGACAGACAGCGTCCTGCGAAGGGAAATCCTACTTCCTCTTTCTCCACGGTGGTTCCCTGTGTTGCTGGACAGTTGGAGGCGACGTGGAGACTTTGATGAATGCCTTGAACATTTCACGTGTGGAGGCGGAGGCTTTCATGTCACGTAGGTGACAGTTCAGGTTGAGGAAGTGAACTTTCCCCTCTGCCTCTGTGGCCTGCCTCTGTGGCCACCGGTACTTGCGGATTGCCATCACTGTCATTTGCTTTGCTTCCTGGGGTCCGATCCTGCCCAGCCCCCTGAAGACATCACATCTTCCTCGCTGGCCACCCTGCTCCCAGTGACACCCAGCTATGGGCCTCTGACGCCTTCACGTATTTCACAGCCTCGGACCCCAGCCCCTCGCCCCAGCCAGCCCTGCATGCTGTCCCGACTGCCGACTCCTGCCTCCTCTGTCTTGGCTCACGATTTGGGTCGCCCTTTAGGTGGTACTGGGCACACAGCCCACGGAGCGCTGCTCAACCCAGAACGCTTCACCTCAATCTAAGCCCCCATGAATGCAGTGGCCAGTGGCTTCCCGGCTGATGCCCGAGCCAGCCCCAGCCTTCCATGGATGACCCCCCGTAACCAAGCTGGGGTGCCTTCCGGGACCTGCGGGCGTGACGCAGGCCTCCTACTGCTGAGTCTGCCACCCACTTAGCAAATATCCCCGTGACCTCAGGGTTGTGCCGTGATCGGCTCCCACAACTCTGAGATGCTCCGAAGGATGCACCATCGTAACGGAAAGGAGAGGTCTGTGGCCGTGGGGAATGAGATGCAATGGGGCTCGGGTTTCTCCACGCCAGGGGTTCCATAGCTGAAACCTACTTCTTTCACCCCCTCACCTCGTCTCTCATGCTCAGCCAAGCCGGCCCGAGCACATTGGTTCAAACGTGACCCAGGCTCCCTTCCGCCCCCTCCCCATGGAGCTCACTGGAAGCTTGAGCCCCGAATAGTTTCTCAAAGCCTGAGACTGTCCGAGGGGATCTGTGTCCTCCCCAAAGGGGTTAAGTGATGGGATGACACTGACAGAGAGCAGCGTCTCTGAAATGCACAGGAAGTAAGTTTGCAATGTGTTCTCTTCAGATACGAATTGTCCTCTCATCAGACCCCAGTGCCTCCAAACCAATGACCGGCGGGGCATGCGATTGAAATCACCTGGTCAAGGGGGCCGTCTTCCTAGGATTGCAGACATTCCCGGGACGAGAAGACCGCCAGGGATTGAAGGTGCGACTGACAGTCCTTGGGTTTTCTTGTGGTAAAATATGCACGGCAGTGTTCACCGTTTTAACGGTTTCTGAGGGTACAGTTCTGTGCATTAAGGTGAACTGCGTTGTTATGCCACCATCATCATCCTCCATCCGCAGAACTTTCCCATCTTCCCCACCTGAATCTCTGTGCTCCTTAAACACGACTTCCTACCACCCCTTCTCCCAGCTTCTGGCGAACACAGTTCTACCTCATTCAAGCAGAACTTAAATCAGTCCTTTTGTGACTGATTTAACTGCCAATTCGTCACCACCGTCTTCCTCAGTCAACTTGTTAGTGACCTATACGTCCAGGTATACTCTTGGTATTGTCCGCGGTCCAAACGTCCCTTTACAACAACATGGCTCACCGGGAAAGTGTTTACTGAATCCCTACACGTGCGTAGCGCCAGGAGAAAGAGAGGAATTTTGAAAAACAAGTCACTCTTCCTGCCCTGAAGAAGCTCCTAATTTTGTGGACCCGGGGGCTAAGTGAACACACTACAATAGCAGCGAAAAGCAAGTGCAGACACGTATGCAGAACAACACACACCTGCACGCAGGTGCACATCTGTCCTCATTTCCCCATCTGTGTCGTAATGAAAAGTCTGAAACGAGTGCTACAGAGGTGATTCCTGAGAAATCAATCCATTTTAGGGAAATTCAAGTGCATTTAGGGTCACAGTATTTAGTGAACTGACTTTGGGAAATTCTCCACGTGGGTTAGTGGTTCGGAGGACATTTTCATTAAAAAATATCTACTAAATGCTAACTATTGAAGGATTTTTTTAAAAATGGGAAGTAGGAACTTAGCTCAGACATCTATGTCTTAATGTGTCTATTCACTTTGGATGTTTCACTGTACCCTGTTAAGAAGCAGTCAGCTAATTACCATCTGTACTGAACAGCTGTAGTTTCCTTCCAAGCACAACATTTTATTACAGAGAAATTGGCATATTGTGTTGGCCACTTGCTTTTTGCATATTCCTGGCTGTGGCTTGACTAATCGGGGAAGGAAAAGGGGCCTTGTGTCTCAGCTCCTACCTGGGTCATATCGTGTGTGATATCGTGTGTCTCCGTGTCAGCAAGTTAGCATTAACTTGCCTTGCCCAGCCCTGGAAGCTTCTTATGTGAGACATCTGTGCCCAGCGTTATGTATGAATAGGGACAACTGTATGCGTGCCCACGGGGGTGCTGTTACATGTAGTAGATTGAAGCCAAGTTATTTAGCTCTGCTCCTTCGGAAATTTTATTCAAATGAGAGTAGAAAGAAAGAAAAAAAAGCTAAAAACCAGTGAGAATAAAGAGAACAGGAAAGATGATCTCACCAAATGAGAAATATCAACCCAATTTTGAAGTCTGGGGACAGATGGGATGGCCCTAACTCGTGTATTAGAGCTCAGAAAGCACGTTGGGGAGCGAGGCACAAGAAATAAGTGGACGCGTTGAGCAGGACCCTGGAGAGGTTTAGGCCAGGTGTGCCCAGGACGGCTTTGAATGCACAAGTCCTTAGAACATTATGGCACTTTCTTCGCGACCTTTTGTTTTTTTTAGCTCTTCAGCTATTGTTA
Organism: Lyroderma lyra; assembly: GCA_004026885.1. Taxonomy (NCBI): domain Eukaryota; kingdom Metazoa; phylum Chordata; class Mammalia; order Chiroptera; family Megadermatidae; genus Lyroderma; species Lyroderma lyra. The sequence continues at coordinate 51,489 of PVJL010009332.1, forward strand.
GTGTGAGTGTATTTTGTGTGTGGCCCAAGACAATTCTTCTTCTGGTGTGGTCCAGGGAAGCCAGAAGTTTGGACCCCACTGGTTTAGGAACTGGAGGCAGCAAGGATTGTGAAGGCTAGAGGAAGGATGGGCCTTAAAACAGGAGGATTCATTTTCAAAATCCATAGAACAGTGTGATTTCTGTCCTCTTCCGTCTCACTGCCAGTCAACTCTCCCTTGTTCACCCAGAAGGAGGCTGGAGGCTTCTCTCCAGGCAAATGTGGCCTGGGAGTGTGGCCTGGCAGGGTACCCAGGTGTTGCGGAGGGTAGGACCAGCAGGCTGGGCTGGACACTGGGCCGGTGAAGTGAAAGATGAATCACGGCCAGCTGCCTGGCTCCCAGAGTACTGTCTGCGGACCTTAGACTCCCCGGGGAAGAGGTGGCAAGATTGCCTTTTGCAGGAAGAAACACAGGGACCCAGAACACTCACAGACAGGGATGTGCGTGGCCCTCCCATGGCCCGGCTCGGTCCGCATCTTACTCAGCAGAGCGAACTGACACCCAGCCACGACGCCCACCTGGAAACCTCAGAGCTGCTAAGTCCGCCTTTTTTCCCTTCTTTCATTTAAAGAAATAGTTTCATTGTGCATGGAGTATTCTGTTTATTGTAGATAATCTGGGAAGTATATAAAAACATAGAGGAGAGAATAAAACTCACCTAGATTGCTGTTATCTATAAACCATCATGGCTTCTACACGAGCACGTCGTCCAGGCCCTTTCTGTGTACGTATAGACTCCTACCTAAATATGGGGCTCCACGTTTTACACAGCGGTCTCTTCTGTCATACCTTTGTGACTTCACAGTATTTCATGAACCTCTTTCCCTGTCCATAAATCCATTGCCATAACATTATTCCTTATAGCTTAAATCGGACTCCTCAGATGGGAATAACCGTAATTTATTCTGTTGATCCCTTACTGTTTGGCACTTTGTATTATGTCCAGTCCTCGCTATAATAAACAACCGTGGACTGAACATGGGTCATTGCAAACTTGGCTCTTTGCTTAAGATTACTGAAAGCAGGCTTGCTGGCTCAGAGGGAATACTCTTTTCTCAAAGCTTCAATGCATAGAGCTGAATTGTTACCCTGAAAAAAGTCCCCAGGGTATAGTCCCACCAGCAACGCATGAGAGTAACCATTCCCCATTCTTGCCAAAATTTAGAACTGCAATTAAAAAAGACAGTTTGCTCCTAAAAATGATGTCTTGTTGTTTGAATTTATGAGGGCTATTCAGAAAGTAGCCAGCCATGTCGTATGAAAAATAGAGGCATGTATGGCTGGAATTTTCTAGACAGCCCTCATATATCTGAGGACCAGTTAAGCATTTCCTGTGTGGTCAGCTAATTATAGTTTGCTAATTGGTTGTCCACGACATTAATCTATTTTCATTGAAATGGTCATCTCTTCTTAATGATTTGTTTGTGCTCTTTAGGTATATAAACATTGACCATTATTCTGTCACATACAACAGGTACTTTCTCTGGTTGGGAATTTTCCTTTAAAATTCATTCATGGTTCGCATCGGATTTTTCAGTGCTCTGTTCTTCAATAGGAACAGAGAACCAAGAATTACCAGACCTGTTGAGGAAGGGTACAGAATTAAAACAGATAGCAAAACCAAGAGGCAAAAATAGAAAGAAAGAAATTGGGAAGAAAAGAACAAACTGAGGGAAAGGAATACGATTCAGGAAGGTATAGTTATAGTCTCAGAGAGATAAGAGAAGGCAGTGCATTTGTGAAGAGAGAGAGGCTAGTTTAAAAAAAGGACACAAGAGAAGATGAGAGCATTCAGAAAGACAAAAACCTATTATTCAATGGAGCAGTTGAAAGAAGATGCCAATAAATATACCCGAAAATGGAAGAGAAAGAAAAATAGGAGGGGGAAAAAAAAAGGAAATATAATTAATAGGAGTTCCAAGGACAGAGAGGTCAGAGGGGAGTCAATGATCCAATGCAAAGTACAAAATAAAAAAAAATAAATAAATAAAAAAAAAAAAAAAAGAAAGAAAATAGCCAGATTACAAGAGCTGGAGAACCAAGAGCCCAGATTTAAGAAACACACCTGCCTTTTCTGAGTAACTGCACGCGATCCCCTTTGGCACGACAGTCCGTGGGTACGTGGTTAATTTGCAACGGAAAAAGCATCCCCGTGTCTGAAGTGGATGAGTTGGGGATTAAGGAGCAAGATTCTTCAATTCATGGACCTCATCAAACATTTCCTACTCTCTCTCTGTCTCACCCTGTCTCGTATTTTGAGGCCACCGTCACCCTCACCCATCCAACTGTGCCTGAAGAATGGCGCTTCTCACCTGTCACGACAAGATGCCATGGCACACGTGCGAAAGCCAAGACAATGCGCGGAGTGGGAAGAATCACGCGTCTCCCTTTCCTGCTCTTGGTTCGGTTTCAGAGATCCCCATTAATGGAGATGTGACTGTCCTTTAATGTTATAAGCCAGTAACGCTCGTGGTTTTGACCTTGGTGAGACAGGAAAGAGGCAAAGAAGAGTCAAGTGAGTCATAAGCAAAGATGCGTAGGTTTGTGTACAATTTTCAAGCTAAATGGAATCCTGGTGTGCGATTAATAAATAGTACCCAGAAGCTATTGTTAACTGCATTTTTATAATACTTTATCATCTTAACAAAACATTTAAATGCAAAAATAGCAAATAACAATTAGAACTGTCTTGAGCTTCACGTTAGAGTCGTTTGCCAATAAAGCTATTTTTTAAAAGTCTGTGGAATGGCAGATTGATAATGGGTTGGTGTAATGAGGTTTAATCAACGATGTTATTTTCCTTAGAAAACCCCAAACTCATACTCACTGAAGCTTATTAACTCATTTAGTCATTGTTAATCACCTAATGATAGAAAAACTCTTAAAAACAGTTTGATTTGATGACGACAACTTTTCTAGAGCAAGTAGAAGGCAAACACTTAACACCATCTTACGTATCTAATAAATCAATCCAACTTAGCTACTATTCCAGGTCTGTCTCCTTGAATCTGAAGTACTTAATGGGATCATTATTGTATCTTTTGAGTAGATCAATACATGACTAGAAAAACCCACTGGTGTGCGCACTTGGCCTTTCTCACTGAAGACAATAAAGCTATCCACAATGAGCTTTTTTTCTTTTCCCTTGGCTTTTTAGCTAGACTGTAATTGAACTTGTCACCTGACTCTCTAGCTAGAAATAATCATAAAACAGCATCGTCAGATGAAATGAAAGACTAGCTCAGCACAGCCACGGTGGCTCCCAAGATGGCCAGGACTTGTCAATCATTCCATTTTGTGTACGTTTGAGGGCTGGTTATTTCAGAAAAGATACCTCAGGTATTCTATGCCTCTTCTCTCCATGGAGTCAGGCCCTCTGATTGGAGGAAGGCAGAGAAGACAGGAAAGAATAATGTCAGCAGAACCGGGTTGGAAGGTAGAGGGGAAGCTCCGCACAGTTCGTGGCTTTGGATACACGTGACCTAAGTGAGTCGTCTCTTGTGACTCAGTCCTCCTCCTGGGAAGAGGCATTCGAAGACACCTAAGAGCCAGGCAGCTACTACAGGAGGCTATGTTGGAACCCGTGTCACCCAAACCCTTAATTGCAGGTGTCGGTGGTTAAAACCTGGAGCTTCCACTCCAGGAGATCCTGTGAGGGTACGGTCACTAAAGGGCTGAGTCAGTTCGATGCCCAGTGGGCTTACTGCCTGTGTTCTGTGCTCCAGTGAGCCCCACTCACTGGCCCCCATGCCAGCGCCATCTCCACACTCCACCCTCCTGTCACCTCCTGCCGTCTTCCAGCTTCTGCTCCTGCCGGCCGTCTGGCCTGGTAGAAGAGGCGGAGGCCCGTGAGTCATCCTTAACTCCCTTTTACGGAGGCGAATCCCTAAAACAACGAGGGAAAGCGAAAGGGGTGTGTATTTTTGCAGATACTGGATGGGCAAAGTGGGAAAACAGGGCTCTAAGTTATTGCATGCTGACAATACGTGAGCCCTGTGCTAGAGTAGAAGCCTCACGTCTATAACGCTACGTAGTCAAACAGCAGCACCACGTAGCCCGCGGTGCTAGCTCAGGAGACCGAGGCTCAGCGAGGCCGAACGGTGGCCCGAAGTCACACAGCAGTCAGCGACCAAGGAGGAACTTGTAAGTCCAGGCCCGCCTCACTGGGAAGGTGGCCCACGCAGCCCCACGCTGGGGACAGTCACACGTACGTGGCCGATGGGGCCCTGAAGACAAACCGCATGGATATTACTATGCCTCACGCACAGCGAATGGGGCCAGGCCTTGGAAAGGGCCGTTGCACCCCGAACTGCCACACAGATGTTAGTTCTGCTACCGCGGTTCCGTTCATCGCCCCTTGGCCGGGGCTGAGACTGCATGTGTCAGAGAACAGCCAGACATTTAGGGATCATCTGTCCCTCAGGAAGCAGGGTTGACACTGTGACAAGCGTCCTTCCCAACAGAGCAGGGACCCCTGAAGATTGGTCTGTGCTTCGTGTAAACCGGGGACCCCCTTGTCTTCCTCCTGCCTTCCTCACCCAGCCGTGGGAGGGGCCCGTGAATTTGGTGTGGCGTTCAGAGTCACAGGGCGGCTTCAGGGCTGCGTGACAAAGGCTATCAAAGCCTGTGACAGTGCAGGGTAATACATCACCCGGAGAGTTTAACATTCGTAGCATGTCGGCAGCTTTTTAGGACCACTCAGAAAAATGAGATTTCCACAGCTCTATGCTTGCATAAACCAGGTGGTGCGTGTACAACGAAACGTGCACACAGACAGGGAAAAAGCATCAGGATTCCCTGACACGTGCCAGGAGCCAATGGCGAAATTCTAAGCGTCGTATGAGTCCACTCCTCTGTATTAAGTAACTTCCTCGAAAATACATGGATGGTGTCTGAGCGTGTGTGTACACACGTGTGCTGTGCACACGGAAGTCCACGCACGGCCAATTCTCTCTCCCCTGCACTCCTCACAGCTTCCTTGTCCCCTCTGCCTCATGACCGTCCCCTTGGCTATTGTGTCTTCCCGCCAGCTTCCCCCCCATTTGCAGTGACTGGATGTCCCCGTGCCACCCATGCCCCCAGCCACCTGTGCCCTGGGCTGGGGAGCCTAGGAGGCCTGAACTTGAGTCCTGACTTTGCCCCTTTAGAGCTGGGTGACCTTGGGTGAGTTTGTGGTCTGTCATACTGGCAGCCAGCTCAGTGTGCGGCCCGGGGCCGGTTGGCTTCCCTAGTGTTGGGACTCCCGGGCTTCGCCTTGGCTCTGTCCTCACCCCTTCGGTTCCATTCGTAAACGTCTAACAGCTCCCAGGGGCCGTTTGACTCTCTGAACGGACTGTTAGAGTTTGGTTGTGTGCTGTGATTTACAGGTTTCCCCCTGTCACTGTGTTTTATTTCCCTGTCATCCAGCCTCGCTGATGAACTCCGCGGCGATGGTGTGCACTTGCTCCGTATATAATGAGCTTTATTTGTTCGGCTTTTCCTCTGTAAAAAATAACTCTGGGGGGGTTTCATACGAGTGCAGTGGAGCCTAACCCTGTCTTCAGTGAGCGCTTAGTGCAGCAGCGAAGACCAACGCGGACGCATTTCGTAGACTTGCGAGGGTGAGTCCTGTCCGAGAGCCCCAGGGACTCAGAGGTGGGTGACATCATTTTCCGAGTGTCCGTGATAAAGGGGCCCGGCGGATTCGGCAGCCAGGAGTAGCAGAAGCTGCAGCTGGAGTTTTTCCAAAGTCACCGTCATCACTCAGCACGCGTCACGTTCCGAGAGTGACTAATGTCCCCCACGTCCGGGACGCGGGAGCCATGTACGGGAGCCGCGGGCTCTGCATCTGGGAAGATGGGCTGGAGTCGAGGGCCAGGAGCACCAGCAGGAGCAGCCGCCGGGTCCGTAGGTGAGCGGAGGAGGAGGAGGCGATGGGACGAGATTTTCCTTCGCGGCCATCGGGATTGGAAAGGAAAGCCCGGGCCTGGACCGTGGGAACTCTATGGAAATAGACTTTGGAGCTGAGCCCGGTCACTAGCAGTGACCCGGAAAGGAAGCAAAGGGATGGGTGACGCCAGCCGTCCCCGAGGACGAATCGACAGAACGTGGCACTGGTGTGGCATTTGCACCATCCGTGCGAGGGCAGCCATCGCCGGTCCAGCCGAAGTCCCTTCCCTAGTCTGTTACGGCTGCTGGCGCCTCAGGTCCCGCCATCCCCTTCCCGCCCACAAATACGCCCACGCAGGTTACTCCTCTGCCACCGGCCCGGCGTCAGGCCTCTCGGAACTGGGCCGTGATCGTTTGGGACTCCCCGCAGACGAATCAGGGAAACACCCCGGCGTTGTTCCCTTGAGCCTACCGTGTGCCGTCGGAAACAGGGTTCCAACGGACGGGCATGCTTCCTGTCCTTCCCGCAGCTGCTGGTGTGTGTGTGTGCGCGTACGTGCTAGCGTGTGTGCGCGTACGTGCGTGTGTGCATGCGCGCTAGCGTGTATGCGTGCGTGCTAGCGTGTGTGTGCGTGCGTGCTAGTGTGTGTGTGCGTACGCACGTGTGTGCATGTGTGCTAGCGTGTATGCGTGCGTGCTAGCGTGTGTGTGCGTGCGTGCTAGTGTGTGTGTGCGTACGCACGTGTGTGCATGTGTGCTAGCGTGT
>PVJL010009333.1:0-58162 GCA_004026885.1 Lyroderma lyra
GGACTCTTGATGAGAGAGAATGAGCAAAACCTTGGCCTCTCTCAGGCCCCTGTCAGCTTCTGAGAAGATGATTCTTGAAGGGGTGGATAATCCTGAGATGTTTTTTTATATAAGTATTTTTAAGTTAATTCTGCAGATTGCTGTGTTGGTGACATTTCCTTCAAACTGCAATAACTAACCTGTCACAGCCCTACAAATGCTGACAATACAGCACCATGTGGGGTTGACTTAATAAACCTCATTTACATTCATTTTGATTCACTCAGGCATTGGAAAACATTTTGCAGGAAAAACTAGGAACCTCTCCAAGATGACATGATGTTTGCTGATATGATATGAACAGACTTAATAGGAAGCATATATGAAAACATGCACTTCTTAGGTTATTAGGAAGCTCAGTACTTTATTATTTTTTAAAAGCATTTAATAATTATTCCTTTGAATGCTGGGCTTCTAAGCTGTGAAATGTGTCAACATTTAGAGTCTTTTTGTTGATAAAGTAGGTAAGAACATAGTTAACTCTCTCCTTTGATCTGTGACCTTATACAAATTCTTAACCTCTTTGTATCTCAGTTGTTTCATCTGCTTAATGAGCATGTTAATAATATCTGTTTACCTAACTGTATTAGTCAGTTGTTGTTGCCATGGTGCTATATAACAAACATTCCTAAAATGCAGTACTTTACAACTACAAGCATTAATTTCTCATTTACATGTTTCTAGACACTTGTGGTTTTGCTGGGATTGGATAGGATCAGCTGCATAGAGTTCTAGGCTGTGGTGGGTTTAGGTCTGCTCTGTACATCTTCTCAGTCTCATTGGGTCAGCAGCTGCCTGGGACATGTTCTTTTGAAGGTACACAGCAAAAACACAAGAGCCAAGTCAAATCACAGGAGCACATAGAAAGCCTCACATCATGTTTGTTTATGTTATATTGGTTGAAATAAATTACATGGTCAAACCCAAAGTCTACGGACATGAGGGTGTATTCTCCCCCTTTTCAAGGTCACAGAAAAGAAGGAAAGAGTAGAGAACTGGGGATACTTACCACCCCATCTCAGAGATATTTTGAAAAAAGGAGATGATGTCTTTGAGAGCTCTGTAAATTGCAGAGTGTTATGCGGACGCTGGGTCTTATGTGACAGCTCTATACAGAAATGCTTTCTCCCAATATGATTGATTATTCTCTGGTTACCTGATGTTTGTATATGAGACTGCCATCTTCCTAGTCACCCAGGTCTAGACATGGTCATCCATTTCTACTCCTTCCTTTACCTCATCTGCCATGTTGCGTCAGTATTAAGGAGTCTGTCCAGAGACAATCCCTTATCAGCCTCTTCCTCTTCATTTTCTCTACTTCTTTTCTCTCTCAGCCCCTTCTTGCTTCTCATTTCTTCCTCTAAACTTGGCTCCCAATGGACTTCCCTTAACCCAAGTGCCACCTGCTGTAATTGATCCTACACATCACTACTAGATTCATTTCCCTGGCGTTTATCGTGTCATCCAGTGCCTTAGGTTAGAGTCCCCAAATGCAAAGATAGACACAGGGGTTCCTGTCCAACTGATTTACTGAGGAAGCGTCCTTGGGAGAAACCTCTTAGAGAATGAAGTAAGCAAGAAATAACAGAGGAAGAAGGTAGTCTGAGTGGTGGTTTCAGGAAAAGTCTTAACTCAGCCCAACTGCACGGGGAGCTCTGGAACATAAATTGCACCAAAGAGGCTATTCCATACAAAAAGCAGGAAGACCGAGCTATTTATTCATTCATACCGTAAGTTTTGACATGTGTTTTCATTATTATTTAGCTCTAAATAGTATTTCCTATTTTATTTATATCTATTTTTAACTCTGTAATTATTTAGTAATATACTATTTAGTTCCCCTCGGAGTTCATGACCAGTCACAGCCCATTCCTTTGCAAAAACACAGGAAGTGTTCTGGAGGAGGGTCCTGGTGTGAGCCCTTAGACATGTCTGCTCTGCTCATGTGTGCAAGGAAACTACTTGACACGGAGGAAAAGGCCCCAGAAAGGAAGATGCAGAACACATTCTGGAACCCACACAGGACTAGCAATCATTATGTTCCCTCCAGCCATTTTCCATATCTTTGTTTTTTTATTCTATTATCTGGGAAATTTCCTTGAGTTAATTAAAAAAATATCTGCTGTTTTATTTTAAGGGTATAAGATCCCTTTCTTGTTCTCTGAATATTCCTTTTGCTATATGGTATCTTCTGTCTTTCCTTTTAATCTTAATCTTGCCTAACGCTTTCATATCTATTAAATTTTTTCAGAGAACTGTCTTTCGGTTTGTTAATTTTCTCTATTTTATTCATTACTTTCCTTATGCTGGCAGTTTAACTTTATGGCCGCTCCGCTCCAAATCTACCTTTGGTGGCCCTGCTTGTAATACCGAAATAGTTCATCCCTGACCACAGACACAATGTTAAGCTGTCAGTAGAGGGCGCTGGAGGGACTCGTCCAGAGAAAGGGGCTTCTCTTCCTGGTATTTTTCTTCCTGCTTCCGGTCCGTATTCCTGCTGGCTCCTGTGTTGTTCAGGACACCCAGAGAAGCTCACTCCTAGCAAGTTTTGGTGGCACTTTTGTTTCCTGTGAATTCTGTGGGTGCTCCAGCTGGCCCCTAGGTGGTGAATTTAACGACTACCATGGACAGCTTCCAGAAGTCTATCATCAACATTCCAATGAGCAGATCCTTGCCTCAAGGCTTGGCCCACTGGCACTCCAGTGAAGGTTTCCTGCTTGCCAGTCCTTGTCCTGTGCTTCCCTTACCAGTAACTGTGGATCAGCTCTGGCTCAGAGCAACTCAGCGAATTTCTCCACAATCTAGTAGATGGCAATCACAGCCTCTTCAACAAGGTCTGCATCTCACATCTGCGACCTTTGTGATAGCTAATTAACCACAGCGTTCCTTGAAACAAAATAAATGGGCAGCTTACTAAAGAATTTCTTGCTCTGAATAACAGATCTCTATAACTTCTGTAAGTCTGGCCAAAAACCTGACTTGAGTCACTGGTTTCCAGATCTAAATCAGTGCACAGACCCAGAGCCTCTTGATTGAAGGGGACACTGGATCTCTTTGAGGAAGGACCCTGCTGCCTTTTCACAAGTAGGCATTATAAATCTTGTTTCAAGCATAATCCAAAACAACCTGGGGTCATTAATTGGAGTGGCTGTGCAACACCCAAAGCTTTTGGAGATTACTAGCCACTGGCTATGAGTTGACGCTAATTCCTGGGCATCCAAAATGTGACTCTGATGCACTATGTGGGTGAGGGGCTATAGTAATAAAGTAATAGATGGAGGCTTAGCTGAAATTGGACTCACAGTGGGCCTAATACACTACTGTCTCACCCCATGGTTTATTTACCCAGCTCTTCAATGTATAACTGTAATACATGTACTTGGAAACTAGAAGTATCCTCCACATTAACTCTCAGAACCTCAAAATGAGAGCCTTTATGGTTGGAAGGGCTAAGCAAAAACCCTTAGAACTTCTCCATACCAAGGAAACGTATCAGAAACAGCATTGTATCACTAGGGAAATTTCAGAGGTTTATGCCATCATCCAAGCATTGAAAGAAAGAAGCAGAAATGGTAATACCTATCATATTCCCATTTAACTCACCTGTTTGGCCTGTGCAGACGTTGGATGGATATTGGAGAATAACTTTGGACTGTTGTAAACCGATTCAGGTGGTGATTCCAAATGCAGCTGTAGTCTCTATTGTGCCTTTACTGGAGCAAATCTGCATGAGTACTGGCATTTGCTATGCAGTTATTGATGTAGCTAGTAACTTTTTCTCCATACCAGTTTGAAAGGACCACCAGCAGCAGTTTGCATTTACCTGGCAGTGCCAACAGTATACTTCATAGTGCTGCCTGGGGCCTATGTCACTTCTGCTTTCTGCCACAATATCATCTGCAGCCATCTTGATTGTCTTGACATTGCACAACATATCAAACTGTTCACATGGATGCTGACTGGATAATGAGCAGGAAAGGAGCCAGCATTTTAAATGTCTTATCGACACATATGCAAAGCAGAGGTGGTTGGGCAGCACCCCCATGGACAGCTTCTTTGCAAGTTTTTGTTGTTATTCCATGGGTGAGTTTCCTGCCTGCAAGTCTCAGCACTTTGGCCTCCTTGTCACGGGCTTCTGAGTTGTCCATTTGGGCCATGTGTTTCTATGCCTGGCAACCTTAGTCAGCAAACTGGGACACACTCTGGTCCAGGAAACACTTAGAACTTCTCTGGCCTCCAGTGAACTGTTGTGTTACCAACCCTTCTCTAATGAGGTCTGAATTCTATCCTTGAGGAGGGATCAACTTCCTCAGACCCTTAGCATGCTTTAGAATTCTTTTTACCCCTACTGTAGTAGGTGATTCCTTGCAAATAGTTAATAATGATTTATATTAAGCATATTTTGCTCAAATTACTATTTTCATTATGATTGGATCATAAATAATATGCTTATTTTTAATATTTCCTCTTGTGTTTTTTTGGATTTGTTTTCTGTTTCTTGTATCTAGCATCTTATGCTGAATCCTTAGTTTATTTGTTTTTAATCTTTCTTGATTTTTAATGAATTTATTTAAACTTAAAAATTTTCTTTCAAATACTATTAGTTTGTACTATAAATTTTGACATGTGTTTTCATTATTATTTAGCTCTAAGTAGTATTTCTTATTTATATCTATTTTTAACTTTGTGATTATTTGGTAATATACTATTTAGTTTCCAAGCATGGAATTTTTTTAAAAGTTGATTTGTTATTAATATAAAATTTTATTACATTATCTAAGAATTTAGATGGTATTATTTGATTTTTGGAATTTATTGAGTTTCCTTTATGGTCCAATATACAAGTTAGATTTATTAATGTTCTCGGTATGCTCAAAATGACACAGATGGTTTACGCATTTTAGGTAGAGTCTGTCAGTGCTGAAACATTATGTCTTTTGTTCCGTTCTACATCTCCATTTATTTCTTTTATCTTCTTGACCTAGCATCTGTTCCTGGGGAGGGCTTGTTATCATTTTTACCTACAATTTTTGATTTACCTCTTTTTTCCCCCTCTAATTTATGTCAGTTGTTGCTTTTAATGTTTTTGAAACTGAATTGCTAAGTGTGTTTATGTTTAAAATGCTTACATCTTTTTGCTCTATAGTTCCATCACCAGCATACAATAGCTTTCTGTCTCCCTAAGGATGTCTTGCCTTAGCTTTAAATTCCATTTTGTAATTACTCCAATGGGGGTTGTCTGGGAAAAAAAATCCAGCCATAAATTCTATTTTGTTCAGTATTTAAAGTGCTAACCCAGATTTATTTTTGTCCATGTTTTTGAGGTATTTTGTTCTTTCAATTTCCACGTTTTCAACCTTATTGGTTTTTGTTGTCATTATTGTTCTAACTTTTAAAAATCTAATCTGAAAATTTTTATCTTTTAATTGGTGAGTGTATCATTGTGCTAAGGCTGCCGTAACAAAATACCACAGTCTGGGTGGCTTAACTAACAGAAATTTATCTTTGCATCATTTTGGAGGCTGGAAGTCCAAGATCAAGGACTTGGCAAATCTGGTTTCTTTGAGGCCTCTCTCCTAGGCTGGCAGATGGCTGCCTCCCTGCCGTGTCCTCACGTCACCTTTTCTTTGTGTTTGGTTGTCCCCGGTGTCTTTCCTGTGTCTTAATCTCCTCTTTTTATTAGGACACTGGTGAGATTGGATTAGGGCCCACCCTAATGACCTTATTTTAAACTGATTGCTTCCTTAAAGGCCCTATCTCTAAACACAGCCACATTCAGAAGTACTGGGGGTGAGAGCGTCAACATACGCATTTTGGGGGGAAACAGTCCATAACAATGCGTTTAACTATTTCTGTTTATAGTAATGACGACTGTGTTCGGATTTACCACATCTTATTTCATATTTCCCATTTTCTCTGCTGTATTCCCCTTCCCCTTTCCTGCTTTCAGTTCAGTGTCTTCTATGGCTTTCTTTAATTCTGGAAAATGTATCTTCATTGTTTGTCTTGTCTTTTATTTAAGACATAGCATACATAAATATGAGTTTATAAAAAACACGTATGTATAATTTAAATGCAATTTTAAAAAAAACCCACCTAGATCCTCACTGCCAAGACCAAGAAATGGAACATCACTAACTTCTCAGGAACACCCTGAGTGCATTTTAGGTTCCATTTCTTTCTCTGTCTTCCTAGGAATGACCACAATTCTCCATTTTGTTTCAGTCATTCTTTATTGTAGTTTTTCTTTTTACCACGTGAGTATGTATTCCCCAACAACGTTATTTAGTTTTGTCTGATATTAACCTTGATATTCATAGAATAATGCTGCATTATTTTTTTTAGATTATAGACTTATTTTGGTTAGTATTACATTTCTGAGATCTACACGTTAACATTCTAAGCGGCGGTGATTCATTCCCTTTTCACTCTTCTGTATTCCGTTGTGTGACTGTACCGTGATTCATGCATTACACTGTTGATGGACATTTGATTTCTTTCCCAGGGTTTTTCCTATGAAGGCTAATGCTGTCATCAACCTTTTTTTTAAACCTATGTCCTGGTACACGTGTTTGAGGATTTTTCTAAGATCTATGCTGGAGGTAGAATTGTTAGGATGTAAATTATGCTCATGTCTAACTTTCCCTTGGTGTGTTTGATCCCAAAGTATTTTCCGACGTGGTTGTACCAGTTTGTACCCCACCAGCAGCAGATGTGAGCCCCTTTTGCTCCACATGCTCGGCACCTCTTGGCACTTTCAGAATTTTAAATTTGGTTCATATCTTCGTTATTGCTTCAGATATGTTTTTCTTCTTGTGCTATCCCTTCAGTCCTATATTCAGTTATTGATACCTGACCAGACATCCCATTTTAAATGGGACAGAAAACAATGGTCCTGGCCCATTTCAAATGGGACGTCTGGTCAGCCTAGTCTCACTGGGCTAAATTCAAGATGTCAGTAGGCTGCCCAGACCTACTGCGTGAAATGAGACAGCACTGTTCTTTTCTGTCCTGTTTAAAATGCTGTAACTGGTCAGACTAATACTTCCTTAAGATATATTTCTTGGTTTTAAAAAAAATAATGTTTTCCCTCTCTTGCTCCTTTCTGGAAAACATCGCCACTTAGGCCTTCCAAGTCCTTAAATTCATTTTTCATATATCATCCATCCAAAAAATTTTTTCGTGTATTTGATCCTTTATTTCTACTATTACATTTTATATACAGTAGATCCACTTGATTTTTTCATAATGATTTCTTGTTCTTGTTTCATAATGCGTGTAGTTCCCTTCACGGCCCTAACTGCATCGATCATGTCTACTTGAACTTCTGGGCCTGTCTGCTCTGAGAGGTTGGCCTCAGATGTGTATGTTCTCACTTGGTGGTGTTTCTGGTAGGGGACTGTGTCACCAGGGGCTTGGCCTGCAGGATGAGGTTCCTTTGGGGAGGAGCAGAGGCTCTCTAGACAGTGTCTCACTCATTGAGTTTGAGGAGAAGCGAGGGACGAACCCCAAGGGATTATTAAGCCCCATGGGATTATTGCTGATCATTCCATTCCTAATTTTCCCCACGTTTATCAGGTGACTTCTCTGGTCAGTCTTTTGCCTTTAACTCCTTAGAGTGAGGCAGGCCTGGGTGGAGAGAAAATGCCCAGGGGAAGCTGCTCACCCCTCACTCCTCACCCCAACAGTACTTTGGAACCACCCTGATATTTACGCTGCCAACAGACCTACAGGGGACAGGAACTAGCAATACTGGTTTCAACAAGTTGTCCCTGTAATTCTCCAGGTTGATTCTGGCGGAAGGAACTGACATTCTGAGCTAATTCTTTCGCTTTGGCAAGAACTGAGAATTTGTTTCCATATTCTCACTTTTGAATTGTTCCCTGTTCCTGTTTCATGAATGTGAGAACTTCTCTCACCCTTTTAAAATAATTCATTATAATTTTTATTTTCTTTTTGAAGTTTTCTCCTCTTTTCTGTGTTGTTTTCACTTATTCCAAGTTTCTTATTCTGTTCTGCTGGCTTGTTTTAGTTTTGGTCTTCTTTGTTCATGGTTGAGGATTTTCTCATACGTCTGGTGATCATTGAATGTCAGTTCATCGTTAAGGGAAGCTTTCTCTGCCTGCATGGGGCTAATGGGCTGGTGGGTTTTCCTGTATACTGATTGGGCTGTGACCCAGCCATTTCATTTGGGGATTGCCCCTACCAGTTAGTGTCACTAACTGTGGATATTTTCTCTTAGGGCCATCAGTTCCCCAGGGAAGAATTCTTAAATATCCTACCTAGGATATATCAGTTTTGCTGCCAACTTTTGGGGAGCTGAGATGTGCATTGAGGGTTTTGCATGTCAACTTCAGCTAAGCCTGCAGGAGCTGGCTACTGTTTCCAGCTGCTGCTGTTGTTCTTGACGTTGAACCTTACCTGGCTCAGCCCCTACACAGAACAGGAGTTCTTGGCCTTTAGCCTGTGTCAGAATCATCTAGAGGACCCATAGAAACAAGGACTGCTGAACCTCACCCCAGAGCTTCTGATTCAGTAGACCCAAGGTGGGGGTCTGAAAAATTGAATTTCTAGCAAATTCCCAGGTGATGCTGACACTGTTGGCCTTAGGGCCACACTATGAGAACCACTGTTGTGAAGCAGCCCTTCAGACTCGTGCTGTAGCACAGAAGGGGCCACCTAGCTATGTGGGTACAAGAGGGCATCCATGAGCCTACCTGCTTCTTGTAAAGACTTTTAAAGCACCCTTACATGTCTAGTCCTGCCCTGCACCCCTCCTGTAGAGGTATTCGGTGCCTCCAATTTCTTAGCCTTTTGGAGGCTACATTTTGATGTGATTTGGTCCTTGGCTGCCAGTGCAGATTTTTAGCTTTCTTTTGTCTGCTATTTCATTTATCAATTGCCTACTCACTTCCCTTCTTCCAAAATTTGGTTGATGTGTCTTGTTAGCTGTAATATCTTCTGTTTTCTTTGTGGGTTTGCCAAACTTTTTTCTTGTTTTATTGTTTTCCTCATAGTGTCAATGAGTCAGAATCAAGCAGAGTAAAATGTGTGTAAACCATCAGCTGTCCCTCAGCCTTAACTTTTAAGCCACACTCATGTCCCACCTGGCAAGAAGTATCTTCTGCAATGGTGAATGAGTGAACTTTGACACATAGTCATGAGGGATGACATGTGATACTGATAAACCTTATTGGAATGCTTCTCTGTCTTGTTCGTACACCATCTCTTCCAGTTTCAGCCACAGATGCCAGATTATCACTTGAAGCAACTTTCAGCGTTTAATGAAAGTACATGGTCGGAGTGGTGGGATTTGAGATGAATTTCACTGTCTCAAAGGCAAGCTGAGATGTAGCTTTGACTGAAGAGAATGAAACAATTCCCAAAGAGGTAGAGTATGAGGTCACAGAGGAGCTTGATTCAGAAAGGAAAGGATGGAAGAAAAAGAAAAGGAAACCATTGTGTGACGTGTTTGCTACCCTTTCTGCGTGTGTGTGTGCCATTTAAAAAATTGGAACACGCTAGGACAGAGCTCTGACCATTGATAATGGTCTTTAAGTTGCTTTCTGCCATTTTGTTGACGTGAAAGAAATGTTTCTGTGTCAAGAATTACCCGTGAAACCTCGGACTCAGTAAACCAAACAACAGTTTTAAAAGTTTATGCTTGCGAGCCATGGGTATTTCCAAGCCATCAATTATCTATAAACGGAATAATTTCATTTGCATAAAGGCAATTCAGTGTGAACAGTGACAAAATGGATAATCCTTTTATAATATGAAAATAACAGTTAAAATTCTGGAGCACAGAATGGACAAAAATAATCATCAGCCTCACTGCCACCTCTCTCCACCCCCCTATAAAATGTTACTTTAACACATTTAAGTTCCGTAACGAATTATGATAAGTCACGTGACTTCCAAGGGGACCTGCCTTTCCCCTCCACTCAGGGCAAAGATCAATCTGGGACAGCAGATGACTTGCTGAGGAGTCAGATCACTTCAATTGAACATTAATAAGTGGAGCTAGCCAACAGCTCCCGAACCGATTTTTGTGATTCCGTCCAAACCCATTTCTGAATAACACTTGTCGTCTTGACCTTCATCCTCTGAGCTCACCTCTTTCAGAAACACTATCGCTTCTGGATTTTTCTCTTTGTTCTTTCGGAGCAGACAGTGGCCTGGACAGTGCTGGGCGGTTTCCGTGTGGTGGTTGGTTTTTCGTTCTCTGAGATGTTTTCAGTCAAACACTTGAGTAGTTCACTTGCTTTTTCCACTTCTCTCCCTTGTCTCCCCCTCCTTGCCTCCCCCCACCCTCAAGAAAACCAAGGGAAATTGACAAGCAGCAGGACAGGGGAAATTGAGCCATATTATTTCTCCTTCGGGAGCCTCACTTTGCTGCCTTACCTGAAAGCTATCATTTTCTACATCTCTTGGCAAGAGTTCTCATCGACCAGTGACCCCTAAATGCCTAGGCTGATCAATAGTCCCGGTATCTTATTGACATGCCCATTGACAGCTCTCGCTGAGCGCAGGACTCAGGAATGACAGCCAATGGCAATCTGTTCTGGCTGCTTGAGAGGCAGGGAAGGCCCCGGCATTGATATCGACACTGTAAACGGAGACGGTTTACTTAGCGCTCGGGGAAGGGCGTTTGTTAAGGAGACCGACGGATCTCCTTGCTATTTAAGGGCAGAGGCTTTTCTGGCAGCCCGCGGGGCTTGCTTATGTCAAGCCTTCCCACTTACAGAGCCTGGAGAAATAAACCCAGAGTGATTCCCCCCCTCCCCCTCCACCCCCACAAAGGGAACCATCAGGTGGAATTGAATGTAAGCGGGATTTGACAACGAGAGGCCTTCGGTGAGCCAGAGCCTCAGTTACCACTCACCGACGAGTGGCAGTTCGTCTGTCTAAGATGGCTTGGCCTTCTGTGCTCTCCCTGAGGTAAGGCAAAATCGGGAATCATGGGCTCTCAGGGCAGGAGGGGATTTGGGATTTTAAAAGTCATCTAACCCAGTTTTCTATTCGATGCAGGAGTTCCTACACAGACATCCCCCGAATGTGACCAACCCTGAATTTTATTGGTCACCGCCAGTGACATGAACCCCTCTACCTCAAGAAATAGTCCGTCTTGTTGTTTGCAATTGTTTGGTGACTGCTGTAGTTGGAAAGGTCTTCCTTCTCTAGGGCTGAACTCTATCCGCCTTCAGCTCCAGCGACTTCCCTGGCGTTCAGCATTCTTCATCCGTTCTCCTGTCAGTAACTCCTCATGAGGCATTCTCTTACCTCTGTCAGCTTCCCCAGTGACAGATCGAATTTGAGTAACGTGCTCAAGGACACAGATCTGGGACCTGGGGCGCCTGCGTCCCCTGTTCTTCTCGGAGTGTGGTCTTGTTTCCTTGCACCGTGTAGAGGGTCTGGCCTGGTTTTCTTTTTCTTATTATGTCCCTGAGCGATCGGATTCATTTCCAAAGAGTCCCACACCACTTTGGTATCATGACTACTCGGATTCTCAGAAAGTAGCTGTTTTATTTTCCCCCCTTGAATTGCTACCCTGGCTCACTCTTTTTTGAACTCTCCCAACAAAGCCACCAGCTTTTCCCTGTCCCTAGGCAGCCCTGCTACCCCCAGCACCAAGCTCACCGAAACTGTGAGCACGGGCCGGAAGTTCTCTCCCCTCCTCCGTCCTGGGCCGTACAGCTCACTCACCAGTCCTGTTACAGGGTCACTAGGCTAAAACAAGAGCAGAGCAGGGCCGGCGTTGGGTCGGTCAAGGTCTCTGCCAAGCCCTGGAAATGGAGGGCAGATTCCTCCATCAGGGATAGAACGGGAATGTGGTTTCAGATGTGTGCAGGGAGACTAAAGTGCGTGCTACGTGTCAGGCTGCACCCTTGTGTGGGCTCCTCCATGAAGAAGTGGGGGCTGCTGGGAGGCAGAGTGTACAGTGGAGGCCAGCTGCTTGGTTGGGAATTCCATGTGACCTTCTTTTCTGGGCACCTGGGCCTTCAAGGTCTGGGGAGAGTGGCAAAGCACTAGGCATGCCCAGTCTCTGGATAGGAGAGGGTCACAGAGAATCCTGGCCACTCAAGGGATTTTGAAAGGAGCTGCCAACACTGCCATCCTTGGACACAGGGCACAAGTGGCTTTCATGAGCCCCACTGGGACAACAGAGAAGCAATGAGTGGGACCAGAAATAACAAGGAGAAGTAGCAGAGAAGCATGCTTTGAGGAGAAACTGTCCCCAAGTGAAGGGCTAGTGGAAGCTGACCATGAATGGGCTATGGTGGCATCGTTTTCAAAGTCAGCACGCCACGGTTTCAACGCGGGTCCTGAAAATGTGGCCGTACTGACGTGTCGTCTTCCAAACCAACAGTAGGGAAAGGGTGCCCCTGGATGACCCGATTACAAGTTGCAAAGCTGTAAAGGGGCTGGACAAGGGCAAAGACCAGTGGCCGCTGCCTGAGGCTACACTGTCACGACCCTCCATCAGAACTGTTGCAACCCCGAACTGTGCCAGCACCGAACGGTTCTGGTGCTGACCGTCTAGCTTCCTGCTCCTCAGCCTTTCAGCTTGTCATCTGACCATCTCACACCTGCAGACTTGGATTATGTCACCCTCCTCCATTCCCCATTGCATTCGGAATGAGGTCAAAGGTCAGCACCATGACCTGGGCCCAGCTGTTATTTTTTAATCCATTTTTCAGTTACAGTTAACAAACAGTATTCCATTAGTTTTGCACAACATAGTGATTAGACATTGATATATCTTTGGAAGTGATCACCCCAGTAACTCCAGTACCCATCTGACACCATAACATAGTTATTACAATAGTGTTGACTGTATTCCCCACGCTGCACTTTACATCCCTGTCATTAGTTTGGTCTCAGCATGTGACTCAGACACCGTATGGGAAGTCACATCAAGCCAGTTGCTTGGCCCTGAACGTGCCCAGGACTGTCATGTTTTTGTGTTTTTCTTTCTGCTATGTTTCTCCTTGACAAGCTCTTCTCCTTGCCTTTTTGACTGTTAAATTCCTTTCTGTTAGCCCTGGAAGCTTTTCTGATTCCTCTCGCCAGAATGAACTGTATCATTTGCTCTCCTAGTCCGTGTAGATAGCTCCTAGAACATTTAATTTACCCTGATGAATGTTGCGGTTAATTATTTTTGTACGTCTTTGCTAGATCACTGAAAAGGGGGCCTGTAACGTCACTGGTGTTCTCTCGGGGGATCCTAACAGAGTGCCTTGCATGCAGTAGAGACCCATGATTAGGAATTGACAGGCAGGTATTAATGCTGGTTGGTGCCCGTTGGTCGTGGCCAATCAAAATCCTGGAGCTTCCACGGTAGGAGAGGTTAGTGCTCAGCAACACCCAAACCCCCCTCTTTTCTGGAACGTGTGTAGCTAGCCCATTGTTTCAGTTTCCATAGAGGTTAGGAACAGGCCAATAGGATCCGAGCAGATGTGACAAATGACACTTCCAGGCCTGGCCCTAATCACCTCTCCCATGTGAGCCTCTCTATCTTTTTCTGTATCGAATGCAGAAAACTCCAAGGACTGAATAGGGTTCTGAATAGAAAGGTAAAGCTACAAGGTGGAAGGGCCCCGGGCTCTGGAGGGTTCCATGTCGTGGGGTACCTCACAGTGACTCTGACCTACGGGAGAAATACACTCCTACGGTATGAAGTCCAGAGAATGTGATGTGGTTTAGAAAAGAGCTAGACTCCTCCGATGCGCTGCCTGACACCCACAAGGGCCAAGAAGGCTTTGGGGTGGGTGCAAGCCGCTGGAAGGCATGGGGGGGGCTCCAAGTGGAACTCAGTAGTGCTTTCCTGTTCACCCCAAGCACAACCCCAGCTCCTTCCAAGCTGAATGCCTCACGCCTTTCGGCTTTTCTTTATGGATGTGAAAAGCTTTTATCTTTCCTTCCCACGTTGGTAACTCACTTCTGGAGGCACGAGGGTTTTGCAAGGACCACCTAAGGGCCGCCTCAGAGCTCTCTGGTGGTTGAGTGCTTGGCTTCTGGAGCTCCATTGTCTAGGTTTGATTCTTGGCCCTCCTACGTGCCAGAGACATGATCTTACCTTCTAAACAACCTCCACTCTGTAGTGGGGGCTGCCATAGTCTCCGCCCCCTAGTATAAGTTACAAAATTCAAAATGAAAGAAATAATAAAAGTTGAACAGGCCATGGCACTTGAGGAAGCTACTCAGCAATTTAAAATGATTTTATTATAATCCTGGTTATAGGAATAGACCCTGCTGGCTCGGCCTGAGTGCATGGAGTAGGATGACCATTTCTCTTCCCTAGTCTATGCATTAAACACCTTAGCTTGACCATGAACTTTGTGTGGGGGTGGGGGAGGCGTAGCTGTAGTCACCATTGAGTTGATGTGTCTGTCACACTGTCAGAGTCGTTTTCGTGCATGCTGCTATGGAGGCACATTTTCCCGCCTCCCAGCTCCATCCAATGTTACATTTTAAGAAGTTGATATTTTGGACCCCATTGCAGGACTTGACATTTGTCCCTTTATATTTCACTTGATTATACCTGGCCCCTTGTTCCGACCCCTCAAGATCATTGTGAATATTGGATCTGTCAGCCAATATACTTGTTATCCACACTGCCTTTCCATCACTTGACAATCTGATAAACTTCCCACCTCTGTCTGGGTCTAAGTGATTGAAAAAGTACTAAGAAGGACAGAACTGAGGAGGGAGCCCCCACAATATACCTTCGGGAACTTTCAGATGCCACCCAGCACTACTTAGTAAAATAATCCCCATGATGTGAATTCATCTAAATCTAAAATTTGTTTCTTCTTTTATTCATGCATCCACTTGTTCATCCATCTATCAGCAAACCTTTTCTGTCAAGGGCAAGAGAGTACATACCTTAGGTTTTGTGGGCCACATGATTGCTGTTGCAACTACTGGACTCTGTATTACAGTGTGAAACAGCCACAGACAACGTGTAAACTGATGGGGGTGGCTGTACCCCAATAAAACTTAACTTTAAAATGAACAGCCCACGAGCTCTGATGCTAGCGCTGGGGAGCAGCTGCAGATACAGATGGACATTCGCAGGGAGGCCTGACTGCGCAGAGACCACACTCGGTCAATTGCTTGCAGACCCCATCCAAACCCTGTCGGTGAGTGGCGAGTGACAAGTAAGCTGCCTCCGGCGGCAGGCTTTACGGCAGGCTCTGACACTGACCTCGTCCATGCATGGCCCGCCCTTAATTCCGTTTACCTCTTCCGCCCGCCCCTCTGTCCCGCACTGCGCTCTTGTCTCAGATGGGGCCGTCCAGTGGCGGGCCAACAAGTTCAGGGCTCCCGCTGATTCTGCGTGGTGAGCTGTGTAATTATTTCATTATCTATTACAACGCAATAATAATAGAAATAAAGCGCACAACAGATGCAATGCGCTTGAATAACCCTGAAACAACCCCCCACCCCCTGGCCCGTGGAGGAATGGTCTTGCATGAAACCGGTCCCTCGTGCCAGAGAGGTGGGGGACCGCTGTCCTAGAGCATGCCAGGAAGAAGGGCCTGCTGGTCGCGGGGGGAGGCACAGCTCTCACGGGTGGCACTGCCCACTGAACCTCCCTGGGCGCCGACTGCCGACTCTAACAGCCGTTTTCATCTCTTTGTGACGGAAGATCCCAATTATTTCATGATCGGGTTCTTGGACTTCCTTTCTCATTAGCAATATTGTTAATAGTGCTGTCAGTTCATCCCCCCACAAACATTTATATCCACGAGCCCATTTATGGCCATTCTGACTTTTACTTTGGGGGGGGGGCACGTTCATCTCTGCTCCTCATGGGTAACTATTGTACCTGCCTTGTATCTCTGTGGCCCGAGGGTCCCTGGGCTGTCCTTCCCTGTCGCCGTGTCGTCCTCCCCTCCTTTCCAGCTTCCCTTAATTCAGGTTAGCTAAGAGAAGGGTGCACGGGTGAATGTTGGGGTGGAGGTGAGGAGATGGCATACATGCATGGACTTCTAAGGCGCGGAGGTTACCAGATGGCCCGCCCTTGCCGCGATGGGCCCAGTGGGCGTTACTGCCGTGTTGACAGTGGTTTCCCCGTCGCCTCACTCAATGAATAAGGTCTGACTGAGCCCATCACCCCCCAAAGAAACCCAGCAACAGCAACATAACTCGCTTCACGGTCATTATTATTTTTCCCCAACGCGGTGGCGTTTGTGTAAATACGGGTGTCTCTTTACTAGGTTCTTGTATAACTTCTTGCTGAAATAATGGGCCCCATTAAATCACCATCAGTAGTAGCAGGCCACAGGTTAGTGTTGTGCTGGAATGCCCCACGGCATGGACTTAGGTGTTCGTGCTGTCTTAGGGCCGTGCAGGTGATGCCACCTCTCTTCTCCCCGCTGGCCACCCTAGGCTACCCACCCGTCCCCTCACTGCCCCCCCACCCCCCTACGTGGAATTGATGGCATTTGGACAAGTGGGAAGTGGGCCTCAGCTGTGCACACACAGCGCTTCTGTTTATTTTGGTAGCCTCCGAAATATTTGTTGAGAGTTATTCGAGCAGAAAGGCTGAATGGAGATCATTGCAATGTGTCAAATTAAGGAGTGCTTAATGCCTGCCTAATCTCTTGGTAATTACTGTTGTGGCAGCGGAAGGCTTCCCAGCCTGGTAAGAAGCTAATGACAGTGAGAGGCACGCGGCGGCCCGGGCGTCCGCGGCACCGCTGCTCCGCACAATCAGCGGCCGCTTCGAGGTGAGAGGTGGAGCCCCTGTCACTTAGAGAGGGGATGGGCCTTCGGAGGGGAAGGGTCAGACAGGAGTGTCAGCCCGGATCACTGGACAGGGGACTCCTGCAACTGCATGTCACTTCCTAATGGTGTTCTAGAATGTGACAGCCTCGTGTGTGTGTGTGTGTGTGTGTGTGTGTGTGTGTGTCCGTGTGTCTGTGTGTCCGCGCACACACACAGGCACATGCTGTATAAGGAAGGAGCCTGACCTCAGGGTGTTTGGGGAAAGACAGACAGACAGCTTTACTCCCAGGTTTCCTGTCTTTGTCTTCGTGCCATCCAGTATCTCCTGATTGCTTGGTTCTCTTTGGCCTAATTTTCTTTCTGAAGCTCTGCCCTCTCCTCTGCCTGCGTCTCTCATGGCCTCTGCCTGTCTTTTTCCAGCTCTCTCTCTCTCTCTCTCTCTCTCTCTCTCCGTGTGTGTGTGTCTATCTCTGACTGATCTATTTAACCAGCCTCTACCTCAATCATCCTGGAATGTTCATAGAAGCAGAAAACAGTCATGATGCAGGTAAAGAAGGAGAAAATAAAGCCCTCACTCTCCCCAGACTCTGCCTACAGAGAAGGGAGAAAAACCGGATTTATTAGTAAAAGAGCCAATCATTAAATCCACATAGAAGCCAGTTGGAAAAAAGAACCCTGGGACGTGCGGATCCGTGGTAGAAAGTTCCGAGGGTCAGTGGCTGTCTGTGGAAATATTTTAATAATACCAATTCCTGATGAAGAGCTTGGAGCCCAGCTCCAGGTTCCCCTGGAGCTTCCGTGGCCTGAGGGTGGCCTTCCACGGGTGGGGGGGCGGTTAGCTAATGTGGGTCCTCGGACCAGCTCTGCCCTCCACTACTCCCTTGGCTTGAAGAAGCTCATCAAATGGGGACATACTTAGCTGACAGGTGGTGTAAGAGCAAAAGAAATGTGTGAGGGTGCTCTGCAAAACATAAAACACCACAAATCAATCGAGGAATGAAGCAAGCCATCAACAGAGATTTCTGTGCGATGGGCAGGTAATTGCGGGGCTCACAGCTTGGGGTAACGCCTCAGATCAGGCTTGCTGCTGGTTGGGTCAGGAGCTGATGCTTGGTAGGGTTGCTGCCTTTGTGACCCAGTGACCTGGAGGGGATGAAATGCCCTGCCTCTCCTGACATTTTCTCCAGCCTCTTTGGGGTCGCGGGGAACCCAGAGATATAGCAAACA
This sequence comes from Lyroderma lyra, assembly GCA_004026885.1. NCBI lineage: Eukaryota > Metazoa > Chordata > Mammalia > Chiroptera > Megadermatidae > Lyroderma > Lyroderma lyra. Next base: position 18,004 of record PVJL010009333.1, read on the forward strand.
CTTGCAGGGCTCCAGGCGGGCAGGCCCTGGTTTGAGGAGGCAGGAATATTGGAAGGCAAAGGTGGATTTTAACATGAGAGTGGGGGGGCCAAGGATGGGGCACAGAGCCCAAGCCCCTTCTTCCGGGATCTTGAATGTCATGCCCGGGAGTGGGGCGGGGAGGTCGTGTCTGGTCACTCCCCACACTGCATCTTGCTGGTTTCTGTGGGGTGACTGAAGAGTGGGGTTGTGTAAGGGAGGAAACCCTGAGGTCCACCCATGCCCCTTGAGACTCTCCGCCCTGTGCTGAGAGGTGGGAAGCTATCCACTGACTGACCGCAGGGGTGAGGAACGCTCTAACCCATGAAGAACAGGACGGCCTCACTTTGGGTCACAATTCTGAACTATGGGACTGTTTCAGAACCCTTTGTTTTTGGAGGAGAAGCTGAAACCCAGGGGTTGGCAGGGCTTCGATCAGCAGCTGCCCAGCTTTTCCCTCTGAGGTCACTGATGCCAAAGCCCTGTCACTGGCGAGAGGACCTGTGTCTGAAGAGACTGCATCTCTAGATCCCTCCAGAATCCGTTGAGAGTGCGTAGCTTCCCCAGGGGACAGTCCTCTTTGTCCACCAGCCTGTCCGAGCGCCAGCCCCACGCCTGACCGGAGGGAACGTCAGCTCAGCAGGCCGGTCACTTCCAAGTTTCTCCAAACGGTTCACTTCCGTGTTTCTCAGCCCAGGGCAGAGTGTCACCTCTCCCACAGACGTAGAGGGACGTTCAGTCTCTTGGAAAAGATACAAAAAGTCTGTCCAGGGCCTCTGCCCCTGCCCCGGACAGTTGGCCAGGCCAGGAGGCTTCCTGGTGACACGACGATGCCATGGGTTGACTTCAGAGGTGGCTCATCTCTGCCAGGAAGGCCTGTTCCCTCGTGAGCAGAGGGGGGCCGTTCAAGGGGAGGGTGCAAGGAGAGCCAGGGCTCTGCGAGCAAGGGCGGAGGAATGAGGGGCTTGTGCTGGGGCTGGGAGGCGAGAGGAGCAGGGAAGGGCCGGCCGGCGATGGAGGGCGGGGGCGAGGACGGCCTACCCTGGCCGGCTCCGGTCGGGGAGCTCCGTAAGCAGGAGGTTCATCATTACCTGTCAGACGGCGGTTTTAATCAGCTCTGCTCCTCAGCGGAAGATAGATTTAATATCAAGGCACATTTTCAGAGCCATTACTTTAATTATGACAGGTGTCTGCAAACTGGACGACTTTGCTTTCAGACCTGAGTGACAGCATTTAATTCGCTAGGCCCATGGGGACGCCAGCGTGCTCTACCAAAATGAGCCTCCATTAAAAAAACTAAGTGTTTTTTTTCCCCCTCTCTCCCCCTCTTTCATTGCCCTCTTTTTATTCTGCTGTACATGTCAAAAGAAGGAAATAGATAGAAAACCGTGCTTCAGTGGAAGGGAAAACAATTTACCTTGCCCATTAGGACTTGTCTCCTTGGGGTTGGCGGCAGCCGAGCTCCTGGTCTGGCGAAAGCCGCGTGGCCTTTAGGAGCTTTCCGCCGATGTTTAGCACCATGTCTGCGGGAACTGCTGGTGGCATCGTGTTTTGCTTTTTGCGGAGCCTGCTAGGCTCCTCCTGGACTCAAGGGATGGCCAATGTGACTGCTCTCGTTGTGTGGGCAAGGACAGTGGGGGCTGGGGGCACTGAGAGAGCACCACAGAGGGTGGGCGAGGGCGAGCTCAGAGGGGGCCGGAGCACCTGTGCGCAGCCTCCACCTGGCTCTCTGCTTCTCTATGCATTTCCTGAGTTGCTGTCCTTTATGATTTACCTCCCTGGAGATGGCCTTGTGCCTCCCTGCCTGCCCACTTTGATTGGCTGGCTAGCCCACGCTGGCTGGGCGTGCCCACCAGAACCTGCCCCTGCTTCCTCGTGCCCATGGACTCCTCCTCCTTCACCACTTGGCACGGGTCTGCTCCACGCTCTTGGGCATTTGCATTTTCCTAGTTTGCATCAAGCTCCCACGATTTCTCATGCTAAGACGTAGATTGGAAGCGCTGTAAGACCAGGGCACTGTCGCCCTCTCCCCTCACCTCCCCCAGCCCCTGGGGCCACTCCCTCGGTGTCTGGGAGAGACAGGAGCATGCAGACACACCTGTTGTTTAACACTCTCTTTAGAGATCCTCTCGCAGTGGCGTGTTGTTCGCTAACCATGTCCCCGGAGGCTCGGATTAAAATGTTCCAGCTCTCATCAGTCTTCGAAAGGGTGAGTGCTGGCCGGATGCAGTCCACCAGACAGCGCCCCCGTAAGTGAGCAATCCTAGGGGTCTGGCCATTGGAAATATGTAGAATTTACATTTCTGTCTCTCCTTATGGCCCAGAAGAGAGACTTCCAGGAAACTTAAGTGGAGAAGAATTTCTGGTTCTATAAATCTTCTAGACATTGTGGGATGGGGCTCATGGTTCCCAGGGCTTTATGTTAAAAAACCATTTCTGCTTACCTCTCATGTCCTGTGTGAGGGAAACCCAGAGAACAATTGCATTTCTCCATTTCATTGCGGGTCTCCCAATTCTTAGGAGGAAGCAGTTGCATGTTTTTGTTTTTATCTATAAACTCTATTGAGAGGATGTGGTAGTGAGTTGTGCATATTAGACAACCAGACAAAATACAGAGTTTGTGTGACACATTGTCCACTGAAGATCCAACCCCAGTATATGAAAATCTGGCACTCGTAGAAGGGAAGAGTTGCCATGGGACAGGAGTTGCAACTCAAGAGTTGACCAACTATGTAGGTTCAAAATGACTATTTATTTATTTTTAATTTGATAATAAAAATTCATACCTTAGAAATTGCAACATCATCTCATAATACTTGCAACTCACTTTACCTTCCAATTGTAACAAGTGCAGCAGTGCTCTATAACTGGGCTCTATTTTTCTCTCTCTTACAAAAGGGAAGAAAAATAAGCAGAGTTTTTTAAATGCACAAAGTAATTTGCTTGGTGACCAATTGGCTGAAATTAGTGTGACTAGTTTACCTCACGGCAGTAGCACCTACTTGCAAGAAATGCGAGTGTAGACTGCTCAAAGCGTTTGCACAGGTCTAATCAGTGTGGGGATCACACTCTATAGGGTTCACTGGAAAATGAAGTGTGTATCCAGGTTACCCTGACCTGTATTTTCCGAGGGTTAAACGGGAGGTCTTTATTATTAAACACCCATTAAACTTAGAATCTCTGGGTTCCTCTCACTCCCCTGCAGAAGCTGGGAGCACAACAGTCTGGGCACCACGGATTCCATGGGCTCTATTACCCCCAAGAGAGGATCGGAGGTGAGAGGATCCCCTGGCCGAGAATTTGCGAAGATGCTGTGCCATTTACCTCCTGGATATTTTCAGTATATACAATTTACTAAAGACTGACAGTATTAGAAATCTGTTTTATTTTGGTTTAATCCAGTGTTTCTCAATCCTAATTGACCAAGGAGGCTTTTTAAAAAAATAACGCTCACTATCAGAAACATAGCTAAATAACATCTCAAGAACCTTATAATTTTATGGTTTATGGATATTTTCAGCATGCTCCAAAACTGGACTGATTGGTGGCTCTCCTTCTAATCTGTTATATCCCCCTTGTCCACTCTTGAACTCCTGGGTCAGAGGCCCCAGCTGCCTCAAGTTTGTTCTTCAAATTGTCAGCAACGCCAGCCTGTCCCTCTCCTCCATGGGCTGTGCATTCCATGATCATTCCAGTAGATGTGTGACAATGTCTCGGGCCTGAGAGTCAGGGATCAGGCTTGAGGACTGGGCTCAAAACTTTGTGGAACTTTCTTCCTACCATGCAATTATTACACAAAATGATAATGACTATCAAAAGCCAGATGGGACCTGTTCAAGAATAACCTGAGATTTAAAGGAAATTTTGCTTTTAATAATAGAGGGTCAGAACAAACTCAGATAGTAGGCTGCTTTGGGCTTGGTACTGACCCTACTCACAGCTGCCCCAGGGGGCCTGGAGGCCCGTTGTGCCGAGCTCACCACACGGCCCAAGTGCCCAGTGCCTGCCTCTGCCCTCGTGTTCGCTTGCCCTATCTCTCTTTTTTCTTGTCATAAGAGAGTGCACTTACTTTGACAGAGCCCAAGCCACATCCGGCACGCTAAATGTAAAGGGGTTGGGGAAATGTATATATTCCTCTAGCTTTTCAGGCTTGGCAATATGAAAGGACCCAAGAAAGAGATTAGAATGGGAGATGAGCTAGGCCAAGCTTGTCCAACCTGTGACTCTTGGGCTGCGTGTGGCCCAGGATGGGTTTGAATGTGGCCCAATACAAATTCATAAACTTTCTTAAACTATTATGGAAATTATGCCTGGGCCTTTTTTTTTTTCCCCAAGCTTACTAGCTATTGTTAGTGTGAGTGTATTTTATGGGTGATCCAGGACAATTCTTCTTCCAATGTGGCCCAGGGAAGTCAAAAGGTTGGGCACCACTGAGCTAGACAATCCACAGCATAAGCAAACGTCCCCAAGCCTTATTGGAGTTCGGCGGGTGCTGTACCTGCAATGGCTCAGGATGCGAGTTGAGGGACACTGGAATAGGCTGCTGCTCTAGGAACCTTTGAAGAGAAAGGACGGCATTTAAGAGAGATTTAGGAGGTAGAATTGATGGCGTGGTGAAAGAAATGAAGGAAAAGGCGAGACATAAAGTGACTGCCAGGCTTCTGGCACGTGTAGCTGAGACAGTGTTGGTACCATTACTTGCAGCAGAAAGACACATGCCTATTGCAGGGAAGAGGCCCCCGGGCCCAGGTCTCTAATGAGGGGCCGAGGCCTGATTCAGAACACTTATTCAGTGTTCCTTATATTAATATTTAATAAAGAAGACACAGGGAAACATATCGCTGTTACTGTGGTGATTACCATGAGGATTCCTGAGTACATAAAAGAAAAATTTGTCTCTGAGTAAGCCGCTTCCAGCAACATTTATTTCCTCTGAAAGCACAGGGTCCTTGTCATATTTGCAAAAACCATCTCTCTGTCACCAAGTTACCTTCCCATATCAACACAGGATGGTAATCTTGTAGATATAATACCCTGTGATTTTTATCACTTCCCGTGACCTTTACATGACACAGCCTGTGCAGCCCGTGGCCCGCGGGCCGCGTGTGCCCTGGGACGGCTTTGAATGTGGCCCAACGCAAATTCGTAAACTTTCTTAAAACGCTATGAGATGTTTTTGAGACTTTTTTTTTTTTTTAAGTTCATCAGTTATCACTCGTGTGAGTGTATTTTATGTGTGGCCCAAGACAGTTCTTTTCCCAATGTGGCTCAGGGAAGCCTAAAGGTTGGACACCACTGACATAACACATTGAAGGAGCAATGAGATAGAACAGGGACAATATATAGTAAAAGTGCTTTTGAGATGAGCAGAGTCAGGACTGCTTCGAACCGGGACATCGGGGAGTATGGAAGAGGAAGCCCGTTCACTCCATGGTGGGGAAGCACCCTTCCCAGCGAGAAGTTTTGGGCACAGAGAAGTGAGTGGAAACAGGATGGACACAAGATGTTCCTGTCACGTAAACTCATGTTAAGTGAGACTCTTCGGTCTCATCCCCTAGTGGAAAGTGCCCTGGACTAGGAGTCAGAGACGTGGGCTCAGCCCACCCACAGGCGCCTTAGTTACTTCTCTACTTTGGGTTCCGTTTTCTTACCTGTCATATGAATGGTTTCTTACAGTTGTAAAGCACAGAAGGTCACCAGTTCTTCCCATGCCCTATGGTGGACCTGATGCAATCACGAAGGAAATGCTGATGATAAATGCAGCATTATTGTCATTCCAATGAGTCATAGGAAAACCATTTCTTTGGAGCCAGACCCGCAGGAGGAGTTACTAGGCCTCATTTAGTGTTTAGTGCCTCATGGTTGCAAGATGGCTGCTGTGGTGCCAAGCTTTGCAACCATATTCAAAAGCAGTTAGTGTGGATCGGGCAACTGTCTTTTCCTCGTCAGGTACTATTTGTTAAGAAATTCGGCATAAAGGTGTTTTGGTGTCTGTCTGTCCAGACTTCAATCAGCTTCTCACCACCCAGCTGTCACTTGACCATAATACCTCTATGTGTTCTGACACTGAGCAACTCTTCCCTGCCTGCTGCCCTGGACTGGGGCAGTCAGCAGCCCTCATGTTGATATGGTGCCACTTCAATTCAAATCACCACCACTGAAGCCATTCCCTCATGGCCACCTCTGGGATGAAATGGGTTGAAGGTCAAGGAAGGGGTGGCAGTTACACACAACCAAAAGTGGCTCCTGAGCAAATAATTTAGATGATGTCCCTTTCAGGGTTTCAGCTATAGCCCAACAGGAGGGTGGTAAAGGTAATCTGATGACTCAGGCCCAGTGAAGCACATTCTTCAGCCTGTTAATGGAGTAACTGGTCCTACTACTGGAACCAGAAGCAGAATCATGCTGGAATACTCACACAGAAGACACTGTGATATAATACCCTAAGCAAAGGCCCTAAGATGGATGTGATGGTGAAGGTCATAGGGAATTTCCTCATAATACCCATCAGAGGAAGCTGATGATGACATCCCAAAGAACAACTCTGTGTAAGAGTTTTATAGATGCCATCACAAAACGGACCAGAGAAGAGGAGCTCTCCTTCATTTTCAGGCACTAGCCAGCACTACATTTATCATGAAAACAATCAATACCGAAGGATTTTTTTTTTTTTTTTTTTGATTGAGGTGAACTCTCCCTGGCAACAGTATCAATCCTGCGGTCTAGTGTGTTAGTTAGGAATGCTCTTGGCTTCAAGCAACCTGATTCTCACTTAACAGTGGCTTTATGACACAAACACATTTACTGTTTACTTAACAGGGAAGTTCCAAAGACAGCTGTCTCATCATTAATTCAGCAGTTTAAGTTTGTCTCCACAAATAATCCGTGTCTTGCTTGCTACTCTGCCATCCTGAGAACATGGCTTTTTGTTTTTGTGTTTAGGGCCTCATGGTTGCAAGATGGCTGCTGTGGTGCCAAACTTCACAAGCATATTCAAAAGCAGTTACTTTGGATCAGGTAACTGGCTTTCTCCTCATAAGGTTCTATTTTTTAAGAAAGTCCACATTTTCTACAACCTCCTTGCCCAGCAGACATCCTCTCTAATTTTCCTGGTCAGTATTGGGACATGGGGCCACCCCTGTCTGCAGGGGGACCTGGGAGAGGGCAAAGGAGCAGACAATTGAGAATGGCTTCTGGGTAGCTAAACAAGAGTGTCTTCCACACCCAGTGAAGTACCTGAGACAGAAGAAGCCTTCACCTTGCTTGAAGGAGGTTTCTTTTGTTTTACAAGGCTACAAAGACCTTTACAAGGGGAACAACAAACGACAGCTGCCTCGGACAAAAATCTATTCAAGCTTAAAATGCAAAAGCATTAGCTGCTCAGAGCCATCACCAAGGAGAGATAAAATACGTCTGCTCTCTCAAGACCTAGGAGATGCTTGCAGTGTGATTATTTTTTTGGCTGGGAAAGCTGCTTAGCCGACAGAAAAAAGGAACGTACCTGAACATTTATGAGTCGGCTTTTCAAAGACAGCGACCCATCTTCCTTTCCATCCCTCCTCCCTTCCCCTTCCCTGGAAGGGAACACTTAGCAAAACTAAATAAATTATCAGCACGGCCATGAAGAAAGGCAGTCCCTGGGTGATACAGCGGAGCCTGGAAGCCGGAAAGGGGAACTCCGGAGCTCAGGTCAGGCCCTGGGAAGAAGCGGGATGGGAGAGGCCCCAGACCAAGCCATCGAAGAGAGGGGCCCTCGTCACCTCACTGCTCTGGGGACTGGGACTGAAGAGATCAGGGTGGGGGGCTGCTTTGCATTAATACAAAGGACAGGGTGGCCCAACTTTTGGGTCATGTGGATGTCGAGTGGGAACAAAACATGGAGTGTGGTGAGCTGAGCATGAGAGGTGTAGAGCTGGGAGTCCTGGCTTCCGGACCCTCCTCTTTCAGCTACTTGCTGGCTGATGTCTGGCCAGTCAGTTAACCACTCTGAACTTGGACTTATCTGAAAAACAGAAATAATGATAATCTAGGCTGACCAGATGTCCCGTTTTAAATGGTACGTGCGGTCAGCCTAGTCTCACTGGTCTAAATTCAGGGTGTCAGTAGGGTGACCAGATGTCCTGTTTGAAATGGGACAGTACCCTTGTTTTCTGTCCCGTTTCAAACAGGACATCTGGTCAGCTTATCTTTAAGAGATGTTATTTCTATTTAGTTAATAAAATTACGTGTGTGCTCTATATTATGCAGATTCTGTCCCCTTTTGGAGTGGAAAAAAATACGGATTAAAAATATTTTCTAACTCTCCTACTCCCAAAAAGAACTGGGCCAGATGCTGACCCCTCGGTTTACTTCTTGGCCTGGGCCAGCCCAAGAGGACTGAGGTGGGAAGTGATGGCTCCCCATGGGATCCTCAGGCCTTCTGCAAGAGTTTGGGGCCCCACTCTGGTCTGTGGGAAACGGGCCTTTTGAGAAGTACTTTCTTGCTCCTGTGAGGTTGGGCGGGTCATCTGCCTGCTAGCAAATGGTGGCGGACTGGGGCCAAGTGTGTTCAGCATGCACAGAGCCCACACCTGGTGACAGACAGCCCAGCCCTGGCGTGGATGGGGTGGTGGGGAGTAGCTGTTGGTGCACAATATTTACACCACGTCTTCCTTGTTTCTCAGGACACAGTGTTTATTTTAACATCAGCATTTTCATTTGTCTTTGACTGGCAGGCAAACGCGCGCATGTGCGTGTGTGCATGCGCACGCACGCGCGCACACACACTCCAAATCTCCTTGTAAGGAGAAAAGCTAGGTAGGTTACAGTTTCCTTCTGGAGAAAAAAGAAAAAGAAAAAGAAAACGCACCACACGCTCCTCACAGTATGATTTCATAGGCCATGCTAATTATTTTTTAGGGCGCGCATAATAAAACCCAGGTGATTTGCCTTCAGCAGTCTCTCCTTATCTTCACACAGCGCTGGATCGTTTACCCACATGGCAAGCAATTACCACGAGCCCTGCAGTTTTCACCAGACGTTCTTTGTGGGAACCCTGCTAGAGTCCACAAAGGTTAATACGCTTTTGCACTACAAAATCTGGGCATTATCTTGTGTATTGTAAGACATGCCTGTGACACGTTGGATTCAGACGATTTACAAGATCAGCGAAACAGAAGGGGATCCCGTTGGGAGCTCTTTCCACTAACGATTTCCTCATCAGAACGTGGCGCGGCGAGCTACGGCGTTGGCCCCGGCGTCCTGCCTGCGGGAAGTGGGGGGCGCGGGGGCCGCCGGAGGGCCCTGCTTCTAGGGGATGGGGGCAGTTGGGGACCCTCACCCTGGCGACTGCAGATGCCCAGGGATGTGCTTTCCCTGGAAAACATAGGTTTTGTTTCTTATAATTCTTGCATAATTTATTTAGCCGAACATTCAAGCGTTAAAGGTGTCATCCACATACAGAGATGACAGCACTGCCCACCAAAACTTAAAACAAATATTTGGAATGATTTACTAGAAAGGGAGATGTGTGCCAGGATGCTGAGCAGGGTTGTTCAGTACATTATCTGCTCAGCACTGAAATCGCAGCTCCGATGTGACCTCCTCCAAGGGCTTTTCCCTGACTGCCTGTCCTATATTGTCCTGCCATCTTGTCACCACATCTCCCCTCCCCCACTGGGCTTTGTCCTCCTCACCTTGCCCATCATTCTCTGAAATGCTTGTGTCTATGCGTTACATTGATTCCCCGGCCATCACCCCCACCAGGTACAAACCCATGGGGCAGGCGCTCGGCCCGTTTCATTCACCCCTCGGTGCCCAGAGCTGGCCCGGAGCAGGCCCCCATCAGCATCTGTTGAATTTTCACACATTTTTGTCTCCATCCCTACAAGGTCTGTCCGGAAAGTATCCAGCCATGTAATATGAAAACTAGAGATAAGATGTAAAATGTAAGAAATATTGTCCATTGGACAACGATGCCTCAGGGCCCCTCGGAGTAGTCACCGGGCGGCCTCACGCAGCTCTTCCAGTGTCTCTTCCACGTCGCCAGGCGATCCGCTTGCTGCGGGTCTTCCAGAACGCGGATCACTTCCAGAGGGTTCTCGACCTCTTTGAGGCGTCTGTGCCCACTTTTACTTGCACAGCACTCATGGCGTTGTCCCCGAAAGCCTTACGAGTCAACCAAATAGTCTCTGCGGAGGAAGGTTCAAGCCTAACACAAAATGTGACGCCGATTCGTTGCTCTGCTCGCTCAGTCATTTTAAATACGACGGCGACCCGGTACACATTGTCACTCAGTGGTGTCTAGCGCCCCCGCCGACAGGTGCTGTGAAGTCGTCACTCCTCACGTGTGCGCATGCCTGTCCACTCCGCTTGGTGGCCTGGTTATGTCGATGTCGCCCAGACGGTCTCGTTATAGTGACAGTGCCTGGAGTTTTCCACACAGACCTCATATACAGTGAGCCCCGGTGCCGGGTGTGTGAAAGTGTTGGGTCTGTTATTCAGCATCTACCCTGCACGAGGATCCATCACCGATTTGCTCTTATTAATTGATTCATCTATGTGGTCACTGAAATGTTGACACATGCATCCACGCTTTCTGCTACAGCCTCTGTCACAGTTACTTGTAGCTCGCAATTGCACTGTTTGAGAGCGCCGTCTGGGGGTCGTCGGAGAGGACCGGCTGGGGGACCCGCAAGTGCGATCTGTGAGCCTCCCCCCTCACCGCCATTGGCGAAGAATAGACTGGACGTGCTGGCTGAGGGCACTGCCCCGGGGAGCATCGGGCCCTTCTGTTCGTCGCCTACTTCACCATTTTACAGATGTGGAAATCGAGGCTCCGGGAGGTTAACAACAGCTTAAACGCCCAGCTGGGCATGGGGGGAGAAACCTCAGGGAAGAAGCACTTTCTCCGACTTCATGCCCACGGAGTTTGCTAACAGATCTCAGAGAGGCCTTTGCTAACACAGCCAAAGAAGAGGGCTCTGCTAGCCTCTCTGGCCTGTTATTTAAGCACAAACAAGGCAGGCGGCCATAGTTATCGGGGAGGATTCAGAGGTGGAAATGACTTTGCACGTCACCCAGCCCGAGCTGAGGGCCCGAGGTCAGGGGAGGTGAAGCAGTTTGCTCAATGCCATGTAATCAATCAGTGTCAAAGTCAAGATCCAAACCCAGGTCTTGGGATTCCCAGACCAGCGCTTCCAGGCACACGGACCTCCAGGACATCATTGGGATGGCCCTGCATGGCCTCCCCTTGGGGTCAGGGCTGCAGAGCACCCCTGCGGGGAGCAGGGCAGGCAGAGGTGCCCTCTCTTCTACACCTCTTACTCCTCTGCCTCCTGCACCGCCTTCCCTCTCACAGAGTTCCCCAAAGGAGCCAGGAGCCCTACTCATTTCGCCCTTCGCCTCCAGCGGGCTCAGATGCTGGCTGAAGCTGGTGTAATAGGTGACACGGCCAGCGGGGCGAGACTGCCCACAGACGTTCACGCAAACCCTCATTTCCTGGGTGTGTATGCTGTAGGGGGCGCTGTTCCCATGAGCTGACGGGATCTGCCTGGTGCTCAAAGCGCCCCACCCCGCACCCCGGGTCAACCCACTCCACCTTAGTGGCTCCCCCAGTCCCCTCCACCCCTTCCCTTGGGTATCTCACAGCGTCCTGTGGTCTTCGCGCCCCCTGTGCTCCTCTCCCAGGGACGCCCTTGCCATGAGCTGCAGCACAGTCCCTGCTTTCAGCAAAGCCGGGGACTGTCGCTCTCTCTGATCTCCCTCTCCAAATTCCTCTAGCGATTATGATGTCTATCCCCCAGTCCTCACCCTGAGATGCAGTCCTGCAGGCTGTTTTCTGTCATTTTACATGGGGCTGTCTTGTCTCCCCCCCTCAACACACACTATGAGCCCAGATCATGCAAATAACATCCTGGTCCCCAGTAAGTACGTATCAATTGACTGGCTAAATCAAAGATTTTTGTCTGCTAATTGCTGTTGTTGTTGTTGTTGTTGTTGTTTTGTTAACAGCTCACAAGATACTACTCTGGCCTTCAGCAATCCAGGTGAGGTAAGTTGGTTGCAGGTTAGCTTCCTGTTCCGGTACCCTCTGGCTTCTAATGCTTCTCCCTGAGAGATTCAGACTTCTCTCCCCCTCCCCCCTCCGCTAACCTTTCTACGAATTTCTATGAATTATTCATCAGCCACACCCACGTCTGGCCAGGATGTGTCACGCCTCCTTTTAGCCTCTGCTCTTCCTGACAGGAAGTTGTCTCTGAGTCCCCAACATCATTTTGATGACTCCTGCAATAGTCCTTGATGTCACAAGCCTGATTATAATTTTGTAGCTGGAACTGGCCATTGAGAGAAACCACGTGGGCCAGTTGGAAAGCAGCCTTAAAAAAAAATTTTTTTTTCCCCAAACAAAACCAAACCTGCTTTGACATCAAAGGAGGTGCTGGGGAACATCAGTCTGAGAGGTTTCCGTTTTTATCAACAAGCTCTCCAAACTTCCTCCACTCTCAGCGGTCTGACAATTCCTTTTAAAACACAGCTCTGACCCTCAGAGGCCCCGGGAAGACAGTTGCACACGCAGGCCATAAAAGCAGGGGTTTGAACTTCACAAAAATAACAGCTGGTGAGACTGGAATGGAAAAAGGTCTTGGAAGTCCAGGAAAAAGAACATGTTCACGACCATGCACCCTGCAAAACTCTGTTTGGACCACGTCCGTCTTCATTTAATTACAAATGTGCAAACCTGAAAAAGAAAAAAAAAAGAAGAAAGAAAAGCAAACGTTCCCGCCTGCAGCAGGGAAAAGATCTGGGGGCCCCCCACACCCCACCTGCTTCTCCTTCCCCTCCCTACCCCGACTTTGCCCCTGCACAAGTCATTTACAAGAGATGGCTGTCGTGGAGCGTAAAGAAATAATTAAAAAAATCTTCAAAAGGCTGGCAGCATAAAAATCCCTGGCTCTGTCGTTTCTCTGTTTCTGCAAGCAGCAATAGATCCATAATTCTCACACTTAATGTAATTCCAAGGCATCTAAAGTGATTTACAGTCGGTTTACTCAATACTTTCAGCTTTATTTAATGTAACAGTTATGGCACATAAAAAGTTTATTGAAAATCCTTTGGGAGTGCGATTGAGTAAGAAAGAGTCGTTGCTAATACCATTACAGGAACAGGAGGAAAGGATCTCAGCCTGTTTTCTCCGTGACCTTTACGGCTCCGTGAACAAGGGTTATGGAGGGAAGGACTCCTCTCCCATCCTGCTGCCATCACTTGCGCAAGACCAGCCACAGAGCTGCTCGGCTGTTTCTGGGAAGCTTTTCTTCAAGCTTGGCTGGTGAGGTGACTTGGGTTTAGATTGCCCTGGAGCCGCTATGATTATGCCAGGGTCCAGGTTCAGAGGGGCCGGCTAAAGGGAAAAGGCAAACATTCTCATCTTTCCCCCCTCCCAAGCTGCCCTGTTCTCCGTTTTTTAACAAGCCCTGCTTTCCAGCTGGCGTTCTTTGAGGAACTGAGTTCAGGCCCCTGCAGTCCCTGCAGCTGTTGGCGTGAGGTGGGGGACAACAGGGGCACCCTTTGGACCCTTCCTGACCATCGGGTTTAGTTCCTGGGATGGCGATGAAAGCTCTGCTGTTTCCTGTGGTCCCATGCTGTCTGTGTCAGGAAGGAAATAATCTATTAAAATAGTGCCTTGCCCCACTATCCCCAGTACTTGACATGTGCCCACCTAGCTTCCCCACTGGCTGTAAAGAGAAATGGAAATCTACGAGACTGCTAGAAGGCAAACTCCAGGAGTCTGACTCCATGATGTCTGTGAAGTCAGTGAGAAAGGCTTCTTGTCTCTTGATGAATAATGTCCTTTCCTATGGCTGCTCTACCCCGTGACTGCTCTCCATATAAATTTGGGCACTCTAAGAAGAACCTTGGTGTGATAGAGTGGACCTTGGTGCAGGTGAATACCAGCATTTAGTCTTTTACTCATTTCTTTACTAAATGTGCTCCTAAGTTCTAGCCGTAAGATGCTTCATTTCTTCAGTAAAAGTATTACAGTATTTTCATATTCTTCTCTCTCTCTCTCTCACACACACACACACACACACACACACACACTTCATTACTTGCCTCACCCCTAGCTAGCTTTGGAAACTGAGGTATTCTATATGTGCAGATTTCATGATAACTGAAGTTTTCCTCTTCTACACACAAATGTAAATAACAAACCAAAACATTCTCAAATAACCCAATTTCTAGTTAAATTACTTTCACTTATGCCTAAACAAAGTACTTGGCCTATTTAAAGATTTCCCTATTGTCTTAGAATAACTAAGAGGACAGTTGTTTTACTGAGTGGCAATGCAATGACACATTGAGGGATCTCTTGAAGCTATTTCTCCCTACTCTCCATGCCTTGGGAGTTTCTGTAACTGTTTTATACACACACATTCTTTTTCAGTTTCTTACTTTTCTTGTTGCTTTTCATTTAATTTCCTTTCTAACTTTCTAATATCTATTCTAAGTAAGACACGATGCAATCACCTTTCAAGCTTGATTTTGTGACACATATTTTAGTGTTTCAGAAATATTCTTCTACTTGCCTCCTGATTCTTCCCTGTGCTCCTAATATTTGATTTGGTCAGCTAAGTGTTCATGGTATATGTGATGTACGTGGGGTAGTACATTATATGTGTGCGTATGGACATACTTATATACGAGGGCTGTCCGGAAAGTATTCAGTCATGTAATATGAATAATAGAGCATTTATGGCTGGATTCTTTTTCCCAGACAACCCTCACATATTTATTCATATGTGCATACACTTGAAGGTTACTTTAAAAATTAATTAACAAAATTTCTTTCAAAGATTGTGCACAGGGTGGAGGGATATGTTATTTCCTTGCTGTCTAATCCCTGTTAGAGGGGTGTAATGCGATTTTGGTTCATCCTTGTGAGCTCTCAACAGTGACTCCACTTCCAAATAACACAATCCGTAGGACCTAACTTTATCATTGACTTCACCTGTTGGAAATCCATTATGGACTGAAAACATTCTCTCAACATGTTTTGACAGTCTGACAACCAAGTCCCGTTGTGCATATCTCTTCTACATTAAAACAAAATCAAACCAAGACAGAGACATGCAGTTTGCCTTCCAGGCAGGAAGCACATGCCCAGCGGGGAGGGCCTTACCGAGGGCTCCTGCAGCAATCCCTGTAAGCCCCGTAGAATACTGCACTGTCCCCCAAATCATTTCCTCCTGCCTCTGCATCAGGAAGTAACTTTGAGAACATAGAACGGCATAGCAAGGTTCATCATGAAGTTTATATCTTTCTACTAAAGTATCATCAGACCGGCCCATTTTTCATGTATTTTAGTCACTGCTGTCAAAAAATCATTTTCCTCCCTGGAGGACCTTGCATGAATCCAGACAACAGTTAGAGTGACAAGTGGGAATCTATGGGACTCAACAGGTTCTGAACCCTGTGGGGTTCATCAGAAAAATGTCTTAAAACTGGTCTGATAGACACTAGCTTCTGAGTGACACAATGCCTTGCCAAGTGCTTTGCAAATGTGTACCTAATTTAATCTCTTGCAAACAACTTGTTGGGTAGGTATTATCACATGTTCCAATTGCAGAAATTGATCTTTAGATAAGTGATTCAATCAATACTACATAGTTAGGAAGTGGCAGAGTCGGTACTTGAACCAGATCCAGTAACTCAAACCTTGTGCTGTTTCCAATCTGGGGAACTGTATGCCCTACAGTTTGCAAAGAAGGGAATGTCATCCAATCAACTGTGGGCAACTCTTGGCAGTACTGCGGTGATGAGTGTCTAGATTTAATTCCTCTCTACTCTCATACCTCACATTCCATTCTATTGCTCTCAACAAAAACTACTAAAAGTTATTCAATAATGGATCATGTCGCCAACAGTCACAAGGGTATTTTATTTTAATCAGGAACCTCTCACAGACCCAAAAGCCTTCAAGACTGAAGCAAGTGAAGACCTAATGGCAGACAGAGTAGAAGAAAACTTGGAGAGAAGGCTCTATTCCGTGCCAGTGACTGAATTTCAGCATCCTGCAAGTGCCAGCTTGCTTGTAAGAATAGCTAGCTTAGCGTCACCAAGTTGCTTGACACATTAGTCTCTGTGGACCGACATGGGTCCTTTCTGGTCGGGGTAGTTAGATAAGTAGCCACTAGAGGGCAGCAGAAGGCTGGAACTGCTGGTTAGACTAGGAAGCAGGTTAATGTCTCAGGAAAGGGTGGGAAGTAGTCCAGAAAGACCCAAGGAGACTGCCTCGTGGAGTGAGTACTGTGAAGCTTCTCCCAGGCAGCTCTTCTCCCCACACAAGGCATTCATCCCTCAGCTGCTGAGAACGTTAGCTGCTGACAGCTTGCAGCTGCACAGTCATTGAGAATTACCCCGGGCAGCAGGAAACTGCTTTGCCCAAGGTTACGCCTTCTCCATGGGGATGGCCAATGATTGACTCATGGAGGGGTGGAATGACCTGGCCCCCTTGCCTCCATTTGGGACAACTCTCAAGGGCCACCTAAGGTCTAAAGCTCCAGGACTGGCTGAGGCCTTAATGGCGAATCGGATTTTCCCTCTGTCCAATCCTGTCTTCCTTACAGAGGTATGTCCAGAAACTACCTCCTAATAAACACACTCCTCAGGAGCCCTGTCTGAGACACTCAACTCCTTGGTATAGAGAAGGCTGACAGGTAACCTAAAGGAGTCAGGGCGTGGACCAGCCATCGGCCAGGAGCACTCCTGAAACACAGGCAGCGGGGTTCAAGGTCAACCTGGAGACGGATCCATGAAGAGAGATAGCAGGCTAAGATTAGGCAGGAGCTGGGACACAACCGGAATCCAGGACAAAAGCCAGAACTAAGAGGAACAGTGTGCCAAGGAAGGGAGTAAAATTACTCCAAGAGCAGAATTTGTTCTTTTTTTTGCTGAGCAGATGCGAGGGTTAAAGGTCTTCTCTTCGACCCTCCCTGCCAGCCCCGCCTCCCAACACGGAGCAGCTAGCAGCACCCAGCACCTCGAGGCCCCATCTGAGCACTGTGTGTACGTTCATTGCAGTGACGGCTTCGGGAATGATCCACAGACCCCCGAGCTCATTCCGACGCGCCCAGAAGTGCCGTTTCCCAGGAAAACTTGGCCAAAGGAGAGCAACAGAAAAATGGAGTTGTGCTACCTTTAGACTCGCTCTCCAGTGTCCCTGAAATCCTTTGCAGACCTGGGGCATGTAGGCCACTGCCTGTTCTCAAGTCCATGGTGAGATTATTCCTCTCAAATAATGGAGGGGCCGTGCCTTTCCTGAGCTTCAGCAGAGCCCCGACCATTAAGCCTCCCATTGTTAAAAACACGGGCTCCTCCGAGCACGGGCAGCCAATCCCGCCACAGGCAGCAGGTACTGGAGTCCGGGGCCTCCCCAGGGAGAGGGTGGAACAGCCTATGGATTAATGTGCTATTATTACATTACTCCTTAAGCTTCAAAGGTCTTCCAGGAGGGCTAAGCTTGCTATCTATTCCATGACATTTTAAGAACAAATAATACATTAATATATTTAATTTGAGAATAAACACATACATTACAGGCAGGGGATTTTGTCTATGCTGATAAGGCACCAAATGACCTTTCCAGAGCAATCCCAGCCCGCAGAGCTGAAAAGGGACGTGTCCCAAAAAAACCTTTTGTATCTACGGGCTCTAAGACGTGGGCTTTAATGCGGGTTTGGCCCATGTGGAGCTGCAGCTGTCACGCTCCTAGGAGATGGGAGCTCGCGCTGTAATTACCCCTTCGACACTAATCTGCAGGAACACTAAATCTTGTTGCCTCAAATTAGTTAATCAATTAAGTGTCAAACCACAAAATGTTGGAGATTTTGGTTTGTATTTATTATCTTGGCAGGCACTTCCTCCCTCAGCCCCTTGGCTTCTCCTCTCCTCCCCTTGCAGGGGAGCTGGCTCTGAAAAGTGACCGGTCACTCATTGTTTATTTCTGGCCTATTAGCAAAACAGCTGAAGTTACATAAGCCTGGGGCCCAGGCCTGGAGCAGCCCCGAGACTGACGGCCTGGACAGCGTTCGGGCGAAGTTGGGCATTTGGGTAGTGCCTTTCCTGGGCTTAACCTAGAACAGCACACAGCTGACGAGCCAGCATCTTGCACCGTGTTCGCCGAGGTCAGCCATTTTGGAGCTGGTGCTAATTGATTGAAAGCCTTGTTTGCTGTTACGTCACTCTCACGAGCTACGGATAGGCAAGCAGTGTTTCTAGAATTCCCTGGTCAGAGTCTCTGTTTTCGCTAGGGCCCCTGGCTCCCCCACAGCTGTGTCTGGACTATCGGTAGCTGTGTCCTCTGAGGGGACCAGGACGTGGCTAAGCAACCTGTCCCCAGGGCTGTGCCCAGTGCCCTGGATTTGAGGCGGTTCGACTGACGTGACCCCAAAAACATATTGCTTCCACCTCAGCCCACTCTCACCATCTGTCTCAGCTGAGCCACCTAAATGAGCTCACTCCCACATCTCAGGTCGGCACAACCGAAATAACAAGACTAATTCTCCTTGGTGGTGAAACCCAAAGTAAGACATGGTCTCAGTATTTCAGGAGAGTGAGATTCATACAATTAACAACAGGAAGAGTTATGCAGGGTAATGTGCATGCATTGAACTACTGTGCTGTGCACTGCACGTGAATGGGCTGACAGTGGGGGTGTCAGTGTGGTCATCAGCACAGCACCTCTCTCCTCAAGATAATGTGCCTTTTTCAGCTTGATAGGCAGCGAGACAAGCTCTCCCCGTGGTTCCAGAGAGCAGTCTGTGGGTTGGAGCCTGTCCACAGTGAACTCCATTCATTTTGAATTGGGGGAGTTAAAGAGTCCTTTCTTTGTGATATAATGGTGACAGCTGATGGTGATTTTTTTTAATGCCCCTATTTTGCCAAGTACAAAGTTGACAATACTGTGTTAGGTGCAGATTTTATTGGTTTCACATTTTTATTTTAAATATTACTTCTCGATGGAATCCAAACTCTGAACCCAAACATCTAAAGCACCCAAGTCTGGCTTAATCTAATCTGTCACTCCCCTATTAGAGCTGGGGGGGGGGGTTAAGGAGAGAAGTCAGCACAATCTGCCAAGAGCTCCCTGCAAACTCTCTTTGATTCTGTTCTTCTAGGGTCCCCACAACTCTGAGGACAGTTAGGACCTCATTTCTAATGAAGCCACATGCTGGATGACACTGTGTATTCCAGCCTCCTGTCCTTACTAAAAATTCCAGTGAAAACACTGATGAGATTACAGAGATTTTCTGTCTAGAGGAAATCCCAGGCATTATTGAGTCCAACTCCTTCAATTTGGAGCCGAGAAAACAGAAGCTCAGAAAAGAGAAGGGACTTCCCCAAGAGCTATGGCCACCTGCCTTGACTTGGGGTTCAACATCTGTCATGTAAGGCAGTGGTCCCCAACCTTTTAGGCACCAGGGACTGGTTTCATGGAGGACAGTTTTTCCACTGATGGGTGTGGGGTGGGGGGATGGTTTTGGGATGATTCAAGAGCAGTACATTTGTTGTGCACTTCATTTCTATTATTATTACAGTGTAATAGATAATGAAATAATCATCCAACTCACCATAGTGCAGAATCAGTGGGAGCCCTGAGCTCGTCTGATCTGATGGGAGGCGGAGCTCAGGCGGTGATGCGAGCGATGGGGAGCGGCTGCAAACACAGTGAAGTGTCCCTGGCTGGCCCACCGCTCACCTCCTGCTGTGTGGCCTGGTCCCTAACCGGCCCCAAACTGGTACCCAGGGATGGGGGACCCCTGATCTAAGGCATTGCCCTCCCTAGCAGCCCTACTGAGTCCTGGACAGTGGACCCCTGGGACTGCTCTCCTCTTACACCCTGCACTTTGTCACCAACCCTGTGATCAGATGCAGGTGATCCCCAAAGAGCCCCTTTGTGGTCCTCCCTGGTATGAGTTAGACAACTCCTGAGGATGCAGGTTAGCACTGGTTACTGCAAAGGCCTGGGTTTGGAGTCCACGAGATCCGTACACAAGTTTACAGCTGGGGCAAGTAACTAAATCTCTGTATAGCTACCCACCCGCAAACTATGGACACAAAACCTGGCAAACCGTTTTTAGGATCTGCATGATAGTGTAATGGAGGCAGGGCCTGGTTAACACTTTATATGTCACAGGGGGCACCTCACAACCTTTCCCTTGAGGTTAACGAGCCTCATCACCTAGAAGCCCCAAAATAGTTTGACAGTTTAAATAGTAATGGAAGAACCAAAACAAGGTGGACAACATGCCGGATGGAGTCTTCCCTGCACGGTGGGTTTTCTAATGAGCTTACCTGTGTTTTAATTAAACTTTGAGGGAGTCTTTTTAGAGTGGGCTGAGAAAACTTCCCTCTGATATCCTAAGCAACTCTGTGGCCTCCGTGCAGCTTTGAGCATGGCTCTGTGTCATTGCCAATGCGAGCCGAGCAGGCAGGGGCCCTGTGAATGAGGCCCGGGGTCTCCAAGCCCAGGGGCGACTGGATGGGCCACTCAAGTCAAGAAATTCCTGTAACCTCTCCTCCCCCGGGGCCGGGTGGGTGAGTCAGTCCGCTGGTTCCTGCACTCCTCGCCTGCTCGGGCAGGGCTTTTGTTTCCCCGGGTTGTGATTTATGCGGGCGGACCCGGGCAGGGAAGAGCTGAGTATCAATTTCGCTGGGTTACCGTGTTAAATGACCAACGCATGGATGGTTATTGCTGCCTCGGGAGCAAATGAAAGCCCTTCGCCTTCCTGACACCGCCGTCCCCCCTCTGCTGATGATCAGTTAAAAATGTAAATAAAAAGACTGCACTTTGGAGAGAGTCAGCTCAGGAGGGGGCGGGAAAAATTGCAAAAGCGAAGTTTATTGATCCCCTGGTCAAGATTGATGGCACAATAAGAGCAGGAGGCGAAGAGTGATTTTGCTTTTGAAAACATTGATGAATAAGCACTCAGGAGCGACGAATAGCCGGGCGCACCGCGTGATGGAGGGTGGGGGGGGGACAAGATGCATTTTTATAAATGGGCCGAAGGAGAGGGGGACTTATTAAAAAAATGAATGACCACATGTGGCAGGGATATGCCAGGAGGGAGAAGAAAGCCATTGATTTATGTGTACGACTGGCATTTGAAAATTCAATAATAACATTGACAAATGAGACGCAAACCTGGCCACAGGACAGCGCCGAGCAAGGAATGGAGAGAGAAAATGCCAAGGTCAGAGAGAAGGGACAGGAAAACATGCTTATGTTGGAAAGCCTTTACATTAACTCATCTATATAAAGACATTAAGAAAAATCCCTCCACTCTCAGGGCGGGCAGGCCGGCGAGGGGAGGGGAAGGCGGCCGGCGGCAAAGCCAAGGTCCCCGCTGTCCGCGTGCTGCTTGTGAGGTGCGGGCTTCGCCCCGTCCTCTGCCGTGGCCGAGCCCCACCGGGCCAACTGCCCGCTCCTGGCACTGGGGAGGAAAGCACCCTCCCGACGGAGGGCACTTGCCCATTGACATGCACGTTCTGTCCAGAGCTAGTCCTTCCGGGGTCCTGCCGTCAGCACTCGATGCGTGCTATCTTTGTGACCACGGTTTGGTGTACGTGGTGTCTGTCCCCTCTGCTGGTGGAGCTCAGGCTCCCCGAAGACAGGCCTTTGTGTTACATCCCCAGGTCTTGCAAGAGACCAAATGATTGTAACGTGCCATTTCTTTTGGGTTTGTTTGCTATTAAAGGATAATTGGCGACTATTTCTTTGACTTAAGCATCGCCCCTCTGGGTCTCCTTCCTCCCCTTTCTCCTCTCCTCATTCAGTCCCAGTGTTTTTACTGAAATACCTTTCCCCTGATCTCATCCATCCATCCATCCATCCATCCGGCAAGCGTGTACGAAGCACTGACTCTGTACGAGGCACTAGGCAAGGTGAAGGGTGTAGACGTAATCCTTGACTTGATGAGTTTGGCGAGAACCTGCTGTTGAGCATGGCAGATCATCAGAAACCACGGGCACAGAACTCTGCGTGCCCATCACTCTTGCCCGTCAGAATGGCTCTCGAATGCCACACTAGGTGACTGCCTGTCTAAGACATCCCCCTGTGGGCCAGGCTGGGCTGCTCTGCGGGTGCTGGGTTTGCTTGCCTTCCAGCCACCCCCAGCAATGTTTTATCCACTCTTCTTCCCTCTCTTGGCTCTCTGTAACTTATTACCAGTTGTTGTTATTCAGGTTCACAAGGACCCTGGAAATACAGCAAATCTGAAACCCTGCTCCCTGACTACATGGCTGTTCACGCACACGTACAAGCACACCCCCTACTCCCGTGACCGCAGCCCCTTGAAAGAGCTGTCCTTTGACCTGTGACCTACACCTGTCGTGTGGTTCTGATAGACGCTGCGCCTACTCCTCTGCCTTTCAGAGCCAGCTTCCTGACAATGCCACCAACGACAGTGTGATTCTGTGATTTCAACATTTCAGCCACTTAATACCTCCTCTTTTCTTTTGTTTCTTAGCTCGGCCTTAAATGGCAGAGGAGTGTGAGGGGATACGTCCTCCCAGGAGGGGGCTGGTCACTTGTCAATGTGCTGCCTTTGTTCATTCCTCACTTTTGCTGCTATTCCCCTGCGGCCCGGGCTGGCGGCTATGACGTCTCTTCCAAATGGTACAAGGTGAGAGAGGGGGCTTGAGCGGAAACATAAATCCTGGCTAATAGCCTCTCAGAAAAGCCTAGAGCTGCAGCTTCTTCCAGGGGCCTGTCCATGGGCCTGTCCAAGAGGCTGGAATGGCCCCGAGGCCCAGGTGTGTTGTGCACATGACGTCTTCTGGGGGTTTCTATAGGTCTCCGTAGGCCTCTGACAGGTCACTGAATTTTCAAGCTGAAAAACTTCATTAACTTCTACAACACAACCATGTCTCCTTTACTTTTTTCTGCTTTCCCCTTTCTTGACTCAGGTCCTAGTGGCACATACAGGTGATGGAGAAAGGGCATGAGCTGACGGCCCAGATGATACGATAGATTTTGAGTCAACCCAAGGTCCTGCTAGCCTCCTTGCGGTTTCCTGACCCACAATTTGAAGGAGGCTTGAGTTCATTTGCTCTGATCGATTTAATGACCACAAGCATGGCTATAGAGTCGCCTGGTTGTTACGTATTCTTTCAGAAAAGTCATGCTAAGTACCTTGGATGAGCCACTAGTGAGGCCAATGAACGCAGTCAAGATCCCGCTCCCCCAAATTTACTGGGTGGAGGCTGGGGGTTTAGAGAGAATGATTCACAAATAAGCCCTTGACTGCATGTCACTGATGTATCCACAGGGCCTAGAACAGTGTTGGCACCTGCTAATCACTTAACAGATACATGAACAAACACAACGCATTACAAGCTCTACGAGAAAAATACAAATATACACTGAGGATACGGAAGCTTAGTTTTACTTCTGAGAATTAAGAAAGGCTTCCTAGGGCAGGTGGCATTTGAATTTTGCCTTGATGCACGAATAAGAATTCAGCGGATGAAGTAAGACCCCTCTAGTTAAAGGGGAGGGTGGAACAGAAAGGGAATACTGGGGTCAGAGAGACAAGTTTATGGAGAGCTGATAAAGTTCAAGGGAGAGACAATGAGCCACTGATCTCAGGAAAAGCACTAATCGCTGATGTTTCTCGAACACTGAGGATGGGTGAAGCGTTTCCACCTAAGTGTGTACTTCCAACCACACTCTCATTTGGGCTTCACAATGCTATCTTTGCAGAGAAGGATGCTAAGGCTCAGAAAGAGCACGCCACCTCCTGCGGTTACACAGACGAGGGGCCCTGGCTGGAGGTCACTCTGACCCCACAGCCAGGCTGTTAAGCGCTGGGCTGTGCGGAGTGTCCACGAAACCCGATTCCTGAGCAGAGGGTGGCCCGGCAGCCAGCAGCCTGCGTGGCACGCCACAGGGACTCAGAACCGTTGCCGAGTGGGTACGTAGTGGTTAGTTACGTGGGTTTTGGAGAACGAAAGGCTTCGTGATGCTTATTTTCCTTGAGCTATACTCCCAAGAAGGAGGTCGGAGAAGTTTGGGGAGAATCTTTCTGGGCATTAAAGGAAGCATAACCTAATGGAGTTGACTATGAAGCACAGACAATAATCACACATCATGGCCTTTTGGAGCCAGATAATACCTCAGAAGACCTCCTCAGGGGTTTTCAAAGTTGCTTCTGTTTTTTTTTTTTACTGGGGAAACTCCTTTCTCCAAGTGCAATCTATAGCTCACCCGGTATGGTGACAGAGGTGAGTAGGGCTGTTCTGCGTGGGTGAAGGGGACAGGGTGGTGAGAAGGTACGAAGCCCACCACGCACCCTCCTTACAGCCCCACAGTACGAGATGTTAATGAACCTCAGCAGAGCCTTCGGGCCATGCGGACATAGTCTGAAACCCTTGATGAAGGTCAAGTCCTCAGGGGAAACCGAGGGTAGGACAGGGGAAATGACCTGTGGGCAGCACACAGTCTTAATACAACGCCTGGATTCAGGTGTGGATCTTTGACATTGTGGATCATAAGCACTTGAGGCGAGTTAAATAAGGACAGAGGCAGTGCTGCGCGGTTCCCTGAGATGTGATGTTGGCTCGGGAAGTGGTGACGGGAAGGGCCCGGTAAAGCTTCTAGTTCGTTTTCCTGCAGTCGTTCTGGCTCCAGCTCTCGCCCGGCGGCGCCCGGCAGCGCCCGGCAGGTAGGTGTCTGCTCACGACTGAGGTGCAGTCACTCCCCGCAGGTGCTGAGGGACACTGAGTAGGGCTCTTTAAGGGCAAGAAGCACCTCGTTCATCTTTGCATTCAGGGGTCTGGGGTCTGGATTGGGCAGGGAGGGCAGGGAGGAGGACTAAAATGACAGGCAGATGCTTGCTCGGTGTTTGGTCTCCATGGGCTCTTTATGGGGGCATGGTCAGGTCTCTCTTCCGTGAGTCATCAGGTGGGAAATGTGCACAGTCCCTGTCCCTGTGCATACGGAGCCTTCCCTCTGAGGCGCGGGTCACGGTAAGATGCGGTAGGTGGAGAGTCTGGTTTCACTTGGTCCATTTCTGGTGTAATCACAGAGGATCTGCTACTTGTCACTTACCGTCTTCCCATTCCCTAGACGGTGTCAGAGACAAGGGAGTGGTGGGACAAAGACAGACAGTCCGACAGATCAAGGTTGCAAAATTCCGGTGAGTGAGCCTGAAACAAACACCCGTCTCCCTTCCCTACTTGGTGGCGGCCTCATGTGTACATTAGTGAACGTGGGTCGTGGTGATTTGTGGGTTTCACGGCTGTGATTTCTGAAGTCAATGGCAGGTGAATCATAGACTTACGCTCCCCACGCCCCTTCTGCTAGGCCAAGAACACGGAGGCAGAGGCGACAACACTGGGAACATCTCCGGCGTGGACGAAGCTGGATCCTGACACCTCCTTTGCCCACGTTACTTCACTCCTTGTGATGCTCTTGATGCCAATAGTAGGTCGAGGGATAAAGTTCACAGGATGCATAGATAAGTGTTGCTCATTTTCCTATATATACCATAAAATATTAACTTCAGATATCAAGTGAAATGAAAACCAAGTAAGCTCTATGGGACCTTAGAGCACGTGATACAAAATGTTCATCAACTGGGATATCAATGGTATTTTGTTGTTGTTCTTGTTGGCAGCCCTAATCCGTGGGAAATCAGAAACCTAGCATGGAATTCCATTTGACAAAGACATGCTCTTCCTGCACCAAGGCTGGATAAGATACATCAGCCACGTGATGGAGGTGGGGAGAGGAGAGAGGACCAACAGAAAATATTAAGAAAATCCTTCCCAGTGGTTTTAGCTCCTGGCTTTGGCTCCTGGCCTCTGAAATCCTTGTTCCACTGCTTATTTCCCACATGTCCCAGGGCCAGGTACTTAGCCTCTGTGCTCCCGTTTCCTCGTCTGCACAATGGATGACTAAGAGTAAACAGCCTCCTGTTGTTAGGAGCATTGAGTGAGTGAATGCCTGTAAATTACGTAGAAAAATGCTCAGCCCGCAGGGAACACTCAACCAATGGGAGCGATCGTAGGAAACATTCAACCAATGGGAGCGATCGTAGGAAACATTCAACCAATGGGAGCGATCGATGGTCTTCCAGTGAAATCTACCACCTGACTGTGATGGCAGGCGTGTGACTGCCTGGCTCTCCATCCTAACCTCAATGCGCAGCACGCTGCTTGAAGCCTAATCGATCCCTAATAAATATATGTTGATTGAACAATGGGTTGACTTTGGCTCCATGTCCAAATTATTGAGTTCGTAAAGCATTGTAAGGCATAATTTGGGATTCTGAGGATAAAGTTTGTCCTTCTGTTCCTAGCAGCTTCTGTACCTCTGCAATGACTGCGAACACACACAGAGGCCTTTGTGCTGTGAGTGTGAGGCTAAGGCCAGGCAGGCCAATAGTGTGACTGTCAGCATGGCAGCATCTAAAAGCTAGTGAAGCACCTCGTTGTCTGCAGAGTTGGAGAGTCAGGGAGTTCAGACAAATGTTAATGGTGGCATGAAAGGTCCGCAGTGCATATCCACGAGAACATTGACTCCCCCCAAACTTCAGCATGCAGTATTTCTAGTCATGTTGTTTTGGTGAGGGCCAGTGGTCAGGGGGACAGGGGCTGCCGTGGGGTTGTAGGGCGATGGGAAATAAAGTGTCTCTTTCTCCAAGGCAGCTGGGCTTATTTTAATGGGCAAGGTCAGCAATGAAATGACCAGGAAGAGAAATTGCTGCCATTATGTGTCAGTTGCAATCTTATATCAATTATTCCTTGTACCATTCCCTTTGCCACGGGCTGAAGCAAACATGGCCCTAATCAGTTTTACATCTCCGTTTAATTTTATTGGAAAGAGGAGTTGGCAATGCATCACCGAGGCTTGGTGTGACACGAAAGGTGACCCCCCGCCAACTTAATGGCACAATACATAACCCTTAATGAAGTCGCTATCTTGTCCCTCTTTTGCTGTCTCAGCCCCGTGATTTATGATGGCATCATTTGGCTTTGCCCTCTTTTCATTTCAGCTTTGACAAAGTGGATGAAACAATTATCTTCGTTATCGGCCGGAGCAGCAGAAATGTGAGAGTTGGATTTCTGCAGGTGGAAGGCCTTGGCTGGGGATCAAAACCAATGGTGAAATGTGCTTAGGGATTTTTTTTTTTCCTCTCCTCTTCTTCCTGTGACTATGGGCTCCGGAAGATGGATTGTGTATCCCACTGGGCAGCGTGAGCCCTATATCATCGTGGCAAGAAGTAATTTCAGGAGGAGGGGAAGCTGCAGATAGAACAGAGTTTGGAATTTGGCACTTTGTTCCCTTTGAACATTCTCTGATATTTGTTTTTCCATGCACACCCAGACCAAGTTCTCTCTATCAAAGCTTCGTCTTACATTTACTGGCATGAGTGGAACGTGACTTTTTCTACATTTTAAATGATACCTTTGAATTAATTTCATCTAATTAAAGATGATTTGTTCATTCCTTACTCAATCAACATTGACTGGGTGTCTTCCTGATGTAACTAAAATTTGGTGCCATGGAAAAAAGGAGGAGAAATAGTTACAGATTTATCCATAAGAAATGATGTGTTCTACCAACAGAAATGAGACAGGAATGTCAGTGAGTGTAAGATGGAAAAGAATTCACATACCAAGAGCTGTTTACAGAGGTTATGATGGTTAAAGTTCAGAGAAGAGCTGGACCTTAAGGAGGAGGGGGACGGGATTTGAACAAATAAAAGGGCAGTGCATTTAGAGCTATCGTTTCATAGACAGTGCAGATGGGTAGCCAGGTGGAGAAATAGGCCAGATGTTGGTAACAATTTCATGTTACTCTGCCGAAGTGAGTAGGGGTTGGGGGAAGGGATAAGGTATGCTTTAGGATATGCTTTAGGTCAGGACAATGGTGAGTCAATACTCCAGTCTGTGCCTCTTGATGTCCAACTGGAGGCGAGGATGGAGTTAGTGAAGGCTGAGAATACCACAGAGGATATGTCTTCAGTTGTTCGGTTCAGTTTAGTGTCTTCCCTGCCCTCCACCCCAATTCGTGGGCTAGGTGTCCAGGGTGAGGACTTAGACCCGTGATGTCATTTGGATGTGCATACATGAATGCACACTGTCATTGACTGAATAACTTTGTCTCTGGGCTCCATATTGTCCCAACAGATAAGCCTGCAAAATCCAACTCAAAGTATCTTTCTTTCCATTGTATCTGACTCAGGGAGAATTGCGATTCATTTTTACTTACTTATGGCTTCTGTGAAGTCCACAAAGAATCGGTTAGAAGTTCTTTAATTAATGAGACTCTGTTCGCAAATACCAACCTGTGTTATTAATGGGGCTGTTAACATGGCAGAGTTTTTCCACAGCATTTTTCTGAGGTAGATGGAGAGCTGTAATGCTGACATGGTTAACTGGGGTCTGAAGTAGGTCCTTCATATAAATCTGCATGTAAGTAAATTTAAAAGAAATGCATCATGTAAATTGACAGATGGTATACAGAGAAATCATCTCCAGAAAAGTCAATACACCATCCGTTTTGTCTCTGTCTCCACTGCCCGCCTGCTCTGTGTGCAGAGAGTGAGGGAAGCAGGGTGGGAAGCGGGTCTACATCCTGAGTCTGTTTTCTAAAAGTAGCACTTCATAAATTCTTAACTGGAAGCTAGTGCATCGACACGATGGTTATTTAAGCCTATAGTTAAAAATATTAGAGCAGCGGTTCTCAACCTGTGGGTCGCGACCCCTAGGAAGTGGATTCAAGGGTCGCGGTGTTAGGAAGGCTGAGAACCGCTGTATGAGAGGAGGCCTTGTGAAAGCAAGGGTCGTACCGTTCAATCTGCACCGAACCCTGGTGGCCGGACAGTGAGCACACAGGAGGGGGATCTGGGGGCGTTTTTGGTGCCCTCGTCCCTACATCCACCATTGGCGTGGGCTCCCTCCCACCCCACCTGCCCAGCCCACTCCCAGCAGGAGGGCCTGCCCTGCTCGCAGAGGCACATTCACTGTGGCTCTGATGGTAAAACCTGCCTACAGCTTTGTCCCTGACCGGCGCTGTGCAGAGTGAAGAGCTTCAGACCACAGCAGCCACGACAAAACGCCCAGCACGGATTCTCCTCACAGGCGCTTGGTGCAGAACCGAGAATAAGCAGAGGCCCATTTCCACCTATTTCTCTCTTTATTCCTGTCATCCGGGCAGTTGCAGGGCTTCGGTGACCCAGAATTCAAGCTTGTCTGTCAGGTGCATCACCATGTGCCTGAGGACCGTCCAGAGCCGTGCCCCGAGCAGGTCGTGGAAGGTGGTGGGATGATCTCTGGGAGAGAAAACAAGACATTTTTTGGCTGGAGTTGGGGCAGGAGGGAGGCGGGAGCGGGGGAACCCTGCCGTTACTTCCTTCGATCTCAGTGAATTGGAAAGGTCTTTCCCCTGACTCCTGCTGATATTTCCTGATGGAAATTTCTCCCATTGACAGAGATACAGATGGAGTTTACCGACATGGGACAGCAGACACACTCTGGGATAATGAAAAAATGCCCAAAGTAGCCATATGCTCGGTGGCAGTTTGTTAGAAGGAACTCCAGTTGGGTGAATACATAATAGCATTTTTTGGCAGCACTGACTAAGGGGGATCCTCCATATTTCTATGTGTTTTTGAATATTTTTGGTCTAATTTGTGTGAATTTTGAAATGATAGTTCTGGGTATTAACATTCTTTATGCACTCTTTCCTCCAATCCTGAGATTCATTTCCAAGAGCTTCCGATGACCTGGGGCAAGTCTCCACTGGGAGAATAGGCTTGGTCTTCTATGGCATCTCCTGACAATCTCCACTGGGACCTTCCTGTCCTCTTATTTGAAAAAAAGTCTTATAATAAGCAATGATGCCATTCATGATGATAGCGATAATGATATTATTGTCTCCGTAACAGCAACCATGTATTTAGCGCGCAGAGCCTCATGTAGACGTTACCATCTTGGTTGCCCAGTCGTGGAAACTGAAGCTCTTCAAGGCTTTTGCCCCAGGCAACACAGTTAGTGGTTATCAGGTTCAGGGCTAGCATCCCGGTCAGCCTCAGCCAAAGCTTCCAGAATTCCCTGCTTTCCAGGAGACCACATTTCTGCCTATACCGGGGGCAGGATTGGGTGACAAGAGGAAGTGTTTGGTTGTAACACAGGCCTCTCAGAGACGCCTGCATTTTAAGTTTAGACTCGTGCGTGGCTCACTTTGTAACCTAAGGCCTCCAGAGTGTCGAGATAGTTGTCTTGAAATACCTGTCTTCATGATAATGATCCTTTGTTTGTTTGTTTTAGTATTCGAGGCTTACTATTTGCCCCAATATTATTTAATACTATTTATTTATTTATACCCGGGGTATAAAGGCTAACTCACAAAATTGACCACATCAAGCATTCAGGAGACAAAAATCCAACACGTACTTTTGTTTCATCCAGTGATCTGACTCGTTTACTTTGAGGCCCACGGCAGAGATACCACAATGCAAACACCTTTTGGTATGGGCATTTGTGGGAGAGAAAGAAGCTCAATGACCTGGACTGAGCCAGGACCATTTGGAACCCAGTGTGCACAGCGAATAGCCTGCCTCAGGCTTCCTGATGTAGACGTAAACAAAAAATACGCACGGGGCCTGAGAAACGTGCTCTGGACGGAGGCCGCAGGAGCACAGATGGGCCATTTGTCTTCTTTTTGCAACACTGCAGTCAATACCTCATATGCATCATGCCAGCCACTTTGTGGGTCAAGGTGAGCTAGAGGCACCACACGGTCAAGGTAAGACGTACGGCCTGTCAGGTTGAAGGTAAGAGGCTCATTTCATAGATAAGTTTGCTTCCTTCCTTTGGAGATATTAATAAAAAACACACCTCTCTGGTAGGACTTGATCTCCTCATTTTCACTCTCGCAGTGTCCCAGCTTTTTCTCCTGTGTCTGTCTCTCCTCGTGGAACTTGGTGCGCTCCTAATTCAGTTAGTCTAGCTCATTCCCGCGTAGTAGAGAGCACATTTATACATCCACCTTCTCTGCCGAGGCAGTTGATTCCCAAGGTCATTTCCCCCCTCCCCCAGCCACTGACGCACCTGAGTGCCAGAGTTGGGTGGGGGATGGAGGGGTGGGTGAGGAGGGAAGACAAATGTATTTGTGGGGACACAAGGGACTGTCAGACTGTGCTCCTTCAAGGGTGCTCCTGTCTGATCAGGGCATCAGAAGGGAGGCTGTGTCCGGGAGGAAGGGGCACAGCCCACCACCCTGGCCCACGTGTTGCCCAGATCCTCGCCGCCGTCACCAGAAGTCTTTCTGCTGGGGAGGGGTTCCCAGGCTGCATTCTGAGACCGCTGACAACCACACCCATCCTCCTTGTCATCGCAGGATTCCGAGATGGGGAACTGCAGCTCTGGCCCCCTTCAAAACAGTTAAAGTGAGTGTGTGAAAGGGAGTCTCACTGTCTGCTTTGACTGATTTTTTCCCTGAGCCTCCACAAGCAAACCTATTTCATGCCTAGATGCCTGGTTTGTTTTGCGGGTTAAGTGTACCAGCGACATTTTATCACCAATTCATCTTCTCTTTCTGCTTTTACTAGAACATGATTCCATTCATTTGTTTCCTTCAGGGGTAGAGGTTAGGGAGAACGTTGAGGCTTCACATTGGCCCATCACTCCAAAGCTTGTGACCACTTTGTTTTGGATGTAATTGCCCAGACCCTGCTTCTCAGGTTCTGATGTGGGGCCTGTCCCTCCCCTCCCTCCTTTTTATATTTTTCCTGTACGAACCCATGCCAAAGCTTACCTTTACTAAAGGATTTGTCCTCAGTGCAGGCAGCAAATCTGTTCCCTTGGCAGGGAGTGGTGGAAGCCATCCCTGTGACATTCTCCCGTCACCCAGCCGGGCCACAGCGTCGCCAGCATACTGCAGGGGGCGGGCATCACATAAGTAAACAGAAATGGCTCCCCTGTAGGAAGCGGTTTCCACTGACATTGTTTGTCACCTCAGAGAAGTGCAAGCAGGATGACATGTTGGGTTCTGGTGGGAGGGCAGGAGAGGGCATGAGATGGTCTGCTTTCTTGTCTTTTGTAGGAGAGGAAGATGAGGCCTAGAAGGGTCAAAGGGAGCTCTGCAATGCACGAGTGGGGCCCCTGGAACAGGGGGTCTCAGAGCGTCTCTCGCCCTCCCCCTAATACTGAGGTGCTTCCACCAGGTGGGCATACCAGTGATTCACCAGGAGACCCTAACTCCAAGCTACGGATTACGGAAATCTGACATCTGCTAATTAGGTAAACACATTTCTGTCGTGCTCAGACAAACAACAAATCAGTGCCAGGCTTGATCAGGCCGTGGGAGCCAGCAGGGCTGTTCCTGTGTGGAAGGTGGGCATGGTTGGGTGTTGTGGGCAGTTCCTGGGCCAGTCCAGTGAGCTGGCTTCCTCTCCCAGGGACCCTCCAGGCTACCTGTGGACCATGCCTTTCCCAGCAGAGGCATATGCCTGGTGAATGGGAAGACCCTCACTGTTGATTACTCTTCGGGCAATGATGTTTTTGCACCCGTGACTTCAGGGCAGATTGAGGATGGGACTGCGGCGACAGGCATAGACTCCACTTGAGCACTGTCTTCTCTTATGAGGAGGAGCTGGGGGCAAAGCCATGGGGGCAGAGCTTTTCAGGCTAGGCTCCAGGTGCTAATTGCTCAGAGATGCAATAGAGAAGCCATGAGATTGTTTGTAGCTTGCATCAGCTCTGGCTATGAGATTGCTTGCCTCCCCGCCCCCATTCCAGCATCAGAATCTGTTGGGCCCTGTGTGCCCCGCACTCCAGGCTCTATCCCAGGCCTCTGTCACCTTCTCCTCGGCACCTCTGAAGAAGCTGTGAGGAGAAAAGCAAGGACAGGTATGATGGTCCTTTATTTGGCCTTCTGCTACTTGAGAGCCACAGCGTGTATTGTAGCAGAAAGTAGATGGACCTAGGATAAAATAAGCCTTCATCTGAGGCTCAGCTCCAGTACTATACTTAGATACTCCATGATTTCAGTGAGCTAATCAGTTTGAACTTCAAATTGCTTATTTATGAAATAGGGATAGCAAATCTACCTTGCAGAATTGTTGTGGCAGTAAAAAAGAAAGTTCTAATTAAATATAAATGTGTCCTATTCATTATGGGCATCCATGCAAGTCTTCTCTCCAGAAAGCCACCTTTGCCCAGGTCAACTGCCTTTGATAGCCGCCTAGATATGTTGGAAAACTTGGGGCCTGACCTACTTCCCTAGGCACGATGATCTCAAGGCCCATACATGTCGTCACGAATGGCCCTATTTCATCTTTTCTTATGGCTGAGTAATATTTCCTTGTGTGTATGTACCACAGCTTCTTTATCCAGGCATCTATGAAAGGATACTTTGGTTGTTTCCATGTCTGGCCAAGGATTTGAGACCCTCACTGAGTTGTTTGTACAGAGCTGCCAATGTAAGTGCACGGTGGCAAGTTTGCGAACTTAATTGTCAGATTTTGGGTATGATGACAGCTCTGATGGCCATTCCAGAAAAGAGTTGCAAAATTGCTTTGAAGGGTGGACTAGGCGCTGGCATCAGTGCACAGCTTCCCAAGGGGAGTATTTGAAGGTGACCGTAGTGATACTCAGCAATGTAGCACTTTTTCTGGGATGAGTTCACAGAATTCATTGTCCGACCTCATAGGCTGACCGTGAGACAGTACTGTTGTTTTCTGCAGATAGCCAAGATTTGAAATGCCATCTTGGCCACCCTTTCCTCGGACGGCTGAGCATCCTGCTTCCACTGCACTTACCGTGTGGTCACCCTCTGCTTGAATTCTGGTGAGAAGGAGTTCTTCCTTTTTCAAGGATGCCTAGCCTATCTTAGGCAGCTCTCAAATGAAAACTTTAGTTCTTCCTAAAGTTTTACCATTTTTAATATAAAGTGTGAATGCTTTCAAAGAGTTGGGTATTTGGAAACCATCTTCTTTCCTAGTCTGGTTTATGTGGCCCCCAAATTTATATGTGGACATTCAGAGTTCTTCACTGTAATTGTTTGCTTTTTTCCCCCCTCTTTTCTGTTCACGTGGGTCCTGCCCCTCTCCCTCATTTTCCTCATCCAGAGAGGAGACACTGAGAGCCAGGGTTACAGGAGTAATGTCAGCGTCTGGTGGCATCGGATCTAAGTAACCAGAGGAGTATGAAGAGCAGTCAGGACAGGGACCGCAGAAAGGACTCTAACGCTGAGTCCCACGGGACACGAGGAACCTCCCGGGTCTCCAACCTGAACTTGATTTCTCTGAAAATGTCCTTCGATTAAAAGACACCTTCGCAGAAACCTCAGGAAATAGAAACCTCAACAGCTGCTCCTGGACTTGATCCATTATTTAATAGGTGACCACAGAGAATTCTGTCTAATTGGGCTTATTTTAGCGCATCATTGTTTTAGTTCAGGAGTTTGGTTCAGGAGGGTGCTGACAGAAGTTTTAAAGCAGCCATCACTCAACCCTGAGCCCAATAGAATAAAAATAGAGAGAAATAAAGAAATAAAAGTGAGATTCAGTCAAAAATGGGTAAAAGGAAAAAAAAAGAAAGAAAGCAAGAAAGAAAGGAAGCCCACGTTATCAACCAATAAACCCAATAATCCATTAGTGACCAAGGTTGCTGAATAATATAGTACTTTCTCAGTGCCATAATTTATACTGCAGACTAGAGAATAGACACGGTTATTAGAGTGAGGGCTACTGGATGACACATGATGCATGACCGAGCGGCATTGATCTTCACACAACAGGAAGGTGTCTAGACCGGGAGATGTATGGCTGTGCGACTCAGAGCGGCGCATATTTCATGTGGGGCCTAATGGAGTAGTGGAGCCGGTGATGGATGGGTTTGCCCAGTTTCAGTAGCAGCGCAGTTATAGCAGTGCTCATGTCTGACCTCTTCTAAACCTCCTGTCCTTCATTCCGTCAGGGTGACCTCATTTAAAGGGACAGAAGATGAGATAGGGCGATGGGAGAGGGAGGGGGCAGGAGACGGCTGAGTGAGGGGTGAGGGGGAGAGGAGTGGAGGAGGCCGGCCAGCACGAGGCGGGCAGGGGCGGCCGTGTGGGAGGGATTAAATAGAGGAGGACCAAGGAAAGGGGGTAGGGCCGGCATGGCATGAAAGCAGGCCCCAAACAATCTGGTGGCAAAATAAGTGAATAAAAGGGCCCTTGAGTGCTCCTCCCCGCCCAGTTCAGCGGCATTCCCGAGGACTTGCGGTCGCCCAGGGAAGCCTGCGGTTCCCCCCACCCTGAGCCTGGCTCTCCGGCCCCACAGGACAGAGTCAATGAAAGAGGCGAAAAAGACGGAACGTGAAAGACAGGTCTGGTGCTAATGGGGTGAGGATATTCTGCGAGCAAGTTTGAGTAATCGGCATCGATTATGCAACAGCAAAGAGCCTGTCCTCCTCCCTACACTCCCCGTGCCCTGTTAGATGGTGCTTAATGCATCCTAATGACACTCTTGATTATTCCTTGGGAAAACCAATGATTCATGCCACAGCCAACTCAGACCCAAGTAGCTTTGGTGGTGGTGTTTTCCTCTCTCTCTCTCATTTCTTTCTGTATGTGAGTGTTGCAGAGACAGGCAGGATTCCAGGCTACTGTATTTTGCTGTGTAGAATGCACAATTTCTTTTGCCCAAATGTGTGAGGGAAAAATGGGTAGTACTAATTCCATATTTATATACATGTTCTTAATTCTGTTATTGCTGCTTTAGCAGTTAAAAGTAGCAGCGCGGCAAAAATGATATCCATATGCAAAATAACACCCTGGAATACAGTAACTGTTTTTTTTTAATATAAAAAAAGTTTATACATAAAATTTCTTGTACCTTGTATTTATTCTTGTGGTTTGTAATTATGTGTTACATAAAATTTCTTGCACTATAATACATTTAAAAATAAATGCTAAAATTCCTTTATAATACAAAAAAAACCAGTACCTAAATATAAACAAATAAAAACTTGAGTTAAAAAATTAAAACAAAATATTTTTCTCCCTGAAAATTTGGGCCAAAAATGTGGGTGAACATTATACATGGGAGCACATTATACATGGCATAATATGGTAACTTCTTAGCTGATATATAGTAAGAAAAAAACACTTATCATTCTTTAGCCTTCTTTTCTGTGTTTGCCATTGTTTTTTAAGTTATTCCTTACTTGGGGTTGACTTGGCAAGTAGTGGTAGTGAGGGCTCGACACTTCTACAATACTGTCAGTTACAGGAAAATGGTTTAGCCACCCATATTGCTTTCAGACTTTCCCACTGCCACCCATCCCTCCCCAGCCACAATGAACACACAACTCTCCTTAAAAAACATGCCTAGTACTTCTTGGCCCACAGCAAGACCTTAACCAAAGCAGTTTGACTTACTACTCTGTCAAGCCCTACACTTGAAAGGGGTCGTTTGGGTCAAATGAGTATTTGTTCAGTATTTGTGCACGTTGGGTGGTAGTTTCTAGGGCTTAGGGCATTTTAAGTGTCAGGGACTTCGAAAGATTCTTTATAATTTTGGTCTTCGTTTATTCCTCCAAAAATTTGTATAAAGCTGTATCAATCCTACACCTAAGGCTGCTCTTAGTGATAATTACTACCATGCCATACATTACCTGGCAGACAAGAGTGCTAAGGGATGAGAAGAGGAGGCCCTCATTCGATGAGTCAACAAATATTTACAGGGAGCCTACGATGTGCTGGGCTCCTTGTTCTGGAGACAGATCAGGAAACAAAATAAATGGATCTTACAGTATACCTAAAAAGACAAACATTAAATAGATGATTATATAACAAATAAGCCACAGCAATAACTCATGTTGTAAGAAGAAGAGCCAAAAAGAAACCAGCATTTTTGAGTACCTACTACATAACAAGCATGGTACCCAGGGAGGGATAGATACCATTTTATTTAAATGACAGTAGCATAGGTGGGTGTTACTGGGCCCTTTTTTACAAATGAGAGCACTGAGGCTCAGAGAAATGAAACATGTATCGCAGGGTCACAGGGCAGGTAACCCAGAGGCAAAATTAGAAAGCTAAGCAGTCCTAGTTGACACAAAACCTGCTTACAAAATTAGAAATCTATTTCACTTCACAAAGAGAAATAAATTCCTGGTGGATTAAGTGTGAAAAATGAAATCTCTTAGATGGAAATATATATCTGAGTCAATGGCACACATTAAAAAGCACAGCATTAGTAAATTTGATTATATCCAATTGATCACCAATATTTTCAAAATCAACTTCTTTGCTTGTCTCATTTTCAACTGAGGAAAGGGTGTAAGTGCCTGACCTCTACCCTTCCTGTGTCCAGGATGCCACCAGGGGGAGAGGATGGTAGCACTCACTGGCCAGCAGCAGAAGCAAGTGGCTGAGAACCCGTCCTGAAAAGGTGAGGGGACAGAAGGAGGTGGGACCACACATGAGCTGAGGCTTCAAACAGCCACAAGCACATGCTCCATTGTCTCATCAGACTTTACTTAAAAGACACAAATCTCAAGATGGCGACCGCAGAGCACTGTAAACACAAGGTCACCTACTAAGCATGGTGTCTGGTGTAACTGCTCTGGTCACACACTCATGAAGCCAGCCCTAAATCACAGTCTCTATGTTCAATGCCTGAAATGTAGTGAATACTCACAAATGTCAGTTATGGCCTGACTTTAGCTTAGCAGTTCTTTCAAGTAAAAAATGTCAGTTACAGTTATTATTTTTCCAAGGTGTTCAACCTGAAGGCTCAGTTGTGCCCAGTCCCTGGTAATAGCTACAAATCAGTGGGAGTGGAACTAATCCAGCAACCCTGCCCCTGGCCAGTTCTGTGGAGAAGTGATTTTGTGAGAGGCACTACCCTAGGCACCGAGTAAGTCACCCAATTTCTAGGCGCAGGAACTCACAGCCTAGTTAGGAAAAGAGGCCATGATAGTACAACTATTAATAGATAAACACTAAATAGAGTCATAAGGGGTGAGTTGACCTACAGAGGAAGTTATAGAAGCTTTATCACCACAGCCCTAGGGTGGGAAGTGATGTTTAAGCTGAGTCCTAGAGGATAAGTAGAATCTAAGCCAACACAGAGTGTGGTCTTTGTATTAGGTACAAAACCGCCGAAACAGGGAACAGAGACAAATGAAACTGCGAGCGATTCCCTGTGACAGATGAACTGAGTGACATAGGAGGAGTCGCAGGACAGGAGGAGGGAGGGACATGTTGGACCCAGACTTGAAGGGCTTTATTGGTCAGTTTAAGGAGTCCATGCTTTATCCCAAGGACAAGGGAAGGGATTAGAAGTGAGAAGTGAACAGAGAATATTTTAAAAGTTTTGGACAAAAAAAATATATTACATTTGCATCTTCAAAAGATTTCTTTAGGGACTTCTGGATAAAATGGAGTTGTGATTATGGATGTCTAATTTCTGCCTCCCAGAATCTTGTAAAAGCAATCAATAAATTAAAAATATATATGTAGCAGTGTCAGAGACTACAAAGGGTATTGCCTACAATCCAGCATGTTAAGTTCAACAAAGTTTGAGTAAATAATGATATCAGATCTAATGAAATATATATCTTTTAATATATACAGAATCATGTACTCTCTAAATAGATATACATCTTTTCCATGTATATTTATAAAAATTAATCCTACTCATCTCTACAAAGAAATCTTCAATAAACATCAAAGATAAGAATTTTATAGGTTCCAGTGATTGTGATAAAAATTAAAAGTTCTAATAAAAGTATACACACGCACACACACACATATATGTATATACACACAATCACTTGAACATTAGAAGGAAAAAGAAAAATGACTTAGAATTAAATAAAAAGCATATAGAACTAACAATTACAGGCTACTTAGAAAGTAATTAATAAGTATGGATGCATTTGAAAAATCAGTAAAAGAATTATTTCCCCAAAATACAGGGTCCAGAGGAAGTGATGCTGGACTACGTATGTGAGTGTCTCACATGAGAGGGACAGCAATTTGAACATTTCACCTCAAATGTCCTATATAGTGTGCTTGAGTGTGATATCATTATGTTGTAGAATTACATGCTTATGATTTTGTAATAAAAGATTTGGTATAAATTACCAGCTCATAAAAAAGGGGCATTATTTGTGCTGGACTCTGTATTTTATGGGAAAATATTCAATGGCTATTTAAGGCATTTAAGAGCATAGGAAAAGATGGAAATTCTTTCCAATTGACCCAGCTGTCATAATGTTGAACCCAAAACATGACAATTAATACCATAGACATGAAAGCTATAGGTCAATCTCGCCTTTAAGTATAAGTGCAAAAATTCTTAAAATATTAGCAAAATGTATCCAACAGAATACTGAAGGATGATTATGTATCGCCAAGAAAAAATGATTCCAGAGATGGAAAGATGCTTATAATAATCTATTTTAAATAATATCCACCATACCTAGCGTCGAGTAAAATTTTAACATTATCTTGTTAGAGGCCCCAAAGGATTTTATAAAATTTAATTTCTATTCCTGACAATTACCAACACAATTTTTACTAGACTTGAAGTGTAAAAACATTTTAATGTGATGAATGACAGGTATGTTTAATTAAAAGCCATAATTATATTTAAATAATGAAACACTATGGACATTCCCATTTAAGTCTAGGACAAATGAAACACGCTGTCTACCAACATCATCATTTAATAGTATTCTGAGAGTTCCAGAAATAGGACTAGAAAACATAAAGCTTAAATATTGAAAAGGAGAAGAAAGAAATTGATGTAATTTATAGATTATCTTCTTGATAACCTGGAAAATCTAGAAAAAGAATTTGGAAAACTATCATCATTTACAAGCGGGGAGCTCCCTGGTGGTGTAGTGGCTTAAGGCTTTGGCGCTGGCGCTGTCAGCGCTGCGGCCTGGGTTCGTTTCCCAGCCAGGGAGCTACCCACATACCAAAAAGCAAAAAAAAAAAAAAAAAAAAAAAAAAAAAAAAAAAAAAAAAAAAAAAAAAAAAAAAAAAAAAAAAAAAAAAAAAAAAAAAAAAAAAAAAAAAAAAAAAAAAAAAAAAAAAAAAAAAAAAAAAAAAAAAAAAAAAAAAAAAAAAAAAAAAAAAAAAAAAAAAAAA
>PVJL010009334.1:0-58125 GCA_004026885.1 Lyroderma lyra
TCTCTGTCTCTCTGTCTCTCTCAGGCTGGCATGTAGACTTCTCCACTGATTGAGTTTTGAAATGTGAGCTGGGGCTGTTGTACAGCCTTGCTAGTGTGTAAATGCAGAACACATTTCTGGTATTCTTTAATTGCTTCCCTTGAAAAAAATCTCTTTAAAAAAAAATCAAAATAGCCAGTCTTTCTGTTTTTGTCCTGGTCTTTCAGGCTTTCTGTAATGAAATGGTGAATCAATTACAAAGGAAACAAGTTTAATTTTCTCTGAACTGAGTTATGGTAGAAGTTTTCAGAATACAGAGATAAGTCCTGCCCAAAGTCTCATTGACGACTTCTTGTCTGGGTTTTCATTGCTCAGAATTCCCCAGTGACAGTCCTCCATGTGGGGGCTGTTGCAACGTGGGCACTGGGCCTCCCACCTTAGCACCGGGGCGTGTGGTGCAGACAGCTCCATCGCAGGTCGAGTGAGGTGTCCCAGATGCGCTGTGTGGTTTCAGGGACCTGCCACCTTGCTGCCTCTGCTCCTTCCCTGCCTTGTTTAGTGCCTCTCTGTTAGCAGAAATGTAAGAAGGGTGAAAGGAATGCGTTTCTTCCCCTCCTTCCACACTGTCGGCAGCTAAACACACGGCTTGGAATAGCCTGTTCTCCTGTCCAAACTTCCCTTCATATGAAAATTCACGCGGGGTTTAAGAAATCTAGTTCACATGCCACGCGCCAGAAAGTCGCTTGAAAAATTGAATGGTAAATGGCAGGTTGTCACCCAGACTGTGTGTTGGAGTCACCTGGACAACTTTTAAAACCACATAGCCACATCAGTGCCTCCCCCACCTCCACGTCCGTGAGGGTTCGTAGCTCTCATGGGCCTCTGATGTGCCCCAAGAGTTAAAAGTCCCCAGGCCAGCCAACAAAGCAGGTGGCAGACCCCTAGATGAGTTTCGCTCACACTTCAGCAGGTGCCCCCACCCCAGGGACACGCAGATTCTGATGCAGTGGGTCTGTGTGGGGTGCGCTGTGCATGGTGGCAGGCTTGTAATGATGGAGCTTGTTGGTGCCAGTGATTTGCTCAGGCAGCCTGGCTCCTAGGGCTGTGTGGCCAGTGGTTAGTAATCCAGGGGTGGCTGTTGCTGCCCCCACTTACAGCATTGCCTTGGTTTCTGAGGGTGGTGGCTCTCTTAGCCATGCTATGATGAGGTGTCTCATCCTCCCCGATACCTCTATAATGGCAGTGTTTCGGTCTTTAAGCCACAAAGTATCTTGCTGTTTTTTGTCACAAAGCTATAAAAAGACATACTGGCATTTCCAGAGTATGCATTTAATATGTGGAGCGGTGAAATGTTTTTGCCCTGTTTGTAAGCAGGTAATGGTTGTAGGTTCCATTCTAGTCAGATGGTACGTCCAGAAGACAGGCTTGATGCTGGCCCCTTCAATTCCTTGTTTGAGGGTGGCCAAGACAGATGCACAGGGGGTTTGAAGATGTAGGAGAGGCCTGTGGTGGGCCTTGGAGAGTCTGCTGGTACAGGGCCCCGCGCTATGCAATGGCCACAGGGAGTTCTTGTCCTTGGTGCAGGGCTGGTGATGGCGTCAAGAACATGGTGATATCTCGTGAATTCGGGGACTACCAGTGGGCACTGCTAGTTTGAGGGTGTGAGTTTGAAGATCACAGTGCTGTGTACTTGGCAGACATCCTGGTGAGAACATTCGGTTTGAGGTTACTTTTTGTCTAGACTTACTATGTGCCTTTGTTGTTACTATTTTTTGTTTTCTA
Organism: Lyroderma lyra; assembly: GCA_004026885.1. Taxonomy (NCBI): domain Eukaryota; kingdom Metazoa; phylum Chordata; class Mammalia; order Chiroptera; family Megadermatidae; genus Lyroderma; species Lyroderma lyra. The sequence goes on from PVJL010009334.1 coordinate 1,762, forward strand.
TAATGTCACAAGAACTTAAAATTGGGCAGTTCGTAGTTGTCATCCTCAATTCTTAGAACTTAGTGGAACCTCCCCAGACTTCAGGAATAAAGAAGTAACTGTCTTACAAATGAAGCACCTCTCATTAGGATGTGGTCATTGGGTTTCAAGTCTTGTCATTCCCTTCCTGGTTTCTTCTCCCTTGGACTTTCTTGAATGACACATTGGTAGCATCTGAGTTTGCATAATGATGACGTATAAAGGCACGTAGCCATTGTTAGAAGCTCTTACATAATGCTGCGTGTTTGGTCTCAGACACACCTTGTGAGTGTTCTTGACTGTGAGTGACTGTGTGGTGGGTTTGGGATAGTTATTGCCTTGCATTGTAAGGGGTAAAGTGACCACCGAGATCAGTAGCTGATCTCAGTGTTTCTGGTGATTCTCTCTTTTCTGAGGTACTGAGCACCAGCATCTTAGGTGATGGCTTTTCTGGTCCCTGTGTACAGTGGCAGCTGGTATGAAAGCAATCAGAGCTCTGGCCCTTCATGCCTGGCATTGGCTACCAGTGCTCCATGCCTGAGAAAGATGGCACCCACTGCTGCCACCCTGAGACCAGGAGAACAGTTTTGGGTGGCTTCCTGTCAGTCGTCACTTGACAAGGACAGTTCCAACAGGGCTTGTTACCCAGCATGTAGGAGTGTATGCAGCAGCCACTTGGCAAGGACATGTGTTGTTTTTAGAAGGCTCACTAGACTTTGCTTTTTTTTCTCTTTGTGTGTAGGAATATGATGAGCCAATCCTGAAACACCTGCAGGACATTAAAGTCAAGTTCTCAGAGCCTGGACAGCCTATGGTGAGTATTGGCTGTCTGAGCTCCTTCTTGGCACAGGGTGTCAGGCCGCTGCGGGTAAAGGGCTTGGAGCCAGAGCCAGAAATCCACACCCACCATCACGTGCTGCGTGCCTTGAGCAAGGCACTCCCTTGGGATCAGAGTGGCTCTTATAGGGCCTTTCTGGGCCACACGCTACATGGTGGCAGGTGCAGGAGGCAGGCGTTGGGTGGGACCTTGGCCCCACGTGCTGTCCACTGTTCATGCTGTGGCTTCTGAGCTAGCTTGTTTCCTCTGTCGGATGAGGTGACACCACCCTTTTCCTGAGCGCCGCCCAGGTTTGTGAGGTTTGAAAGGATGGCAGTTATGTACTCAGAGGTGAGCAGCGCTCTAACAGCACCCCACGGTATGAGTGAAAGATGCTGCTGGGCTCCTAGTCTAAACAGCCGCTGCACATGAGACTGAGAAACGCTGACGCCTCCCCAGTCCCCGAGTCATCACAAACCCACGTTTCCAAAGTACTCGCTCGGGGGTCGTGTGCGGGTGGGCGGGTCTGCCTGCCAGTCAGGCCAAGGAGCCGGCCCGCCCTTCTCTCTGAAGAAATCTCGGGGTGGTGCCTGCCATCCTCCCTGAGGGGGGACCTCATAGGAGCACTGTTCGTGACCTGTTAATCTGGCCGTGGCTAACGGGTTCCATTCCAGTGCCACAGCAGTTCCAACGACACATGACCAGCTGGCTGCCTGGTGGCTGTCAGTTTCAGATCTTGGAGACAAAGTGCCTGGGTGAGGATCTTGGTGGGGACCTAGCATTGGTCTCTTCTTCCCTCCCACCACAGAGCACCTGTCCCAGGTAGCAGATGAGGGCAAGAGTGAATGGCATTTCTCTCTTCCTAGTGCTGCAAGTGGCGCTTGCTGGAGGCCAGGGCAGGGGGACACGCCTGTCTATATCTGCCCCCTCCACTTTTCCTGTCAGTCTCTTCCTCTCTTGGAGGTGACAGTCAGCTGTCCCTCTGCAGGTAGGCGGGTGGGCATGAGCCACAGTGGTGCCTGCTCTGGCAGCTGAAGGGAGAGCATCTTCACCCCTGCACCCCCCCCCCCCCCCCCCCCCCCCCCCCCCCCCCCCCCCCGGGACCCCAGTGCCTTCCACTTGTCGCTTTCTTTCCAGTAAGCTCCCTTCACCTGTGCACAGGCTTTGCCATAGCACCCCCTGGAGGCCTGAGAGTGGTGTGAGCGCGATGCTCTTTCCTGAGTGTCAGTGTGCTTTTAACACTCTGAGTTCTTCCCTCGCACCACTCTGCCACCTACGATTCCTCTAGATTCAGCCTACTAATTCCTCCTTTTTGGACTAGTTCCTTTTTTTTCCCCTTTGCCTTAAATGGTTCTGGAAGAGCAGTCTCCATTGAGGGCCTGCTTGCCTTCCATCTTTATGTTGGGTTTGAAATCCCTGGCATTGGGAGAGGCGTGGAGACGGTCTCCGCTCCCTGGGGCTGCTTCCCTCTCCTGTGGTGCTTGGTTTGGAGGCCCGTGACTTGCATTTGTTAACCACTCTTCCACTCTAGTCCACGCACCTCTTGCAAAGGTCAGGGACACCTCCTGGCCGGATCCTGCTGCTATCCCTTCTAGAAACCAGCTGGATGGTCCCCCCGATCCTCTCATCACCCGTGTCTGTGCTCCTGAACCTTTACTTGCTATGGCATGGCCTGTCCCTGCCTTCACCCCTTCTTCAGGGAGCTCTTTGTGGAAGTAGTTTTGGTTTAGTCTTTTTAATTTACTTTTTTCCAATTAATTGTTGTACCATTCTAATAAAAATAGAAATAGCTAACATTTAGCAAGGATTGCCTAAACCTGTCCTTGTTGTAAGTGTGTCCATAGGTTACTCCTCGAGTCACCTTGGGGAGAAGAAATGGTTAGTTGGCCTTTGTAGACTGTCTCTCTGATTTACTTCATCTTGTCTTTTTTCCTTTATAAACTTGGTCTGAAACGAATACGCGCATGTATTCATGTACTCATCCAGGCATCTTCCTCAAGTCGGACTTAATTTTTTTTTTTTTAATATTAACACATTGTCCTGCACAAGCCGTTTACAGTGAGTGCTCCTGTTTTCCCAGAAACACTTGCCAGGACTGCATCTTATTCTTTACACATTTTGCCAAATAAGGGGCATCTCATTTTATTTTTCATTTACTTTGTTACTCATGTCACTCTCTTTTCTGTGGCCATTTGATTTTATTAGTATTTGTTAAATGCTACTTTGTACACATCCTTTGTCCACTCTCCCTGTTATGTTTGTCTCGCTTCAGCTTTGCAGAGTGCTTTGTAAATGACGGGTGAACTTGTCCTTGGTGTGGTTTGAGGAGGTCCAGTCAGTGCTTCCTTTTCTCCTCTCGACGTGGAACCTTGCCACTCTCACTGCAGGGCACAGAAAGTGGTGTTCTGCCAAGAGGAAGAGGCGGGGAGGCTGGGCTCTTGGTGCCCATGTCTCCCTCCAGGCCCTCCCTCCGTCGTCCCCTGTGGGAGGGGTTTCTCAGCAGAGCTCGACCTCCACGGGGGTCGACCACCATGAACTGCAGAGCAGAGGGGTTTCCCCCAGCCTGTCATCTGATTTAACTTTGTGGCCGTGGTTTGTGCAGTGGAGGGTAGTCATCCTGGTGAGCTTTCCAGTGATGGTGTGTTTGCCTGTGGTGTCACGCTCAGGGCGGGGCTGCTTTCCGTCAGCACGGTGTCTTTCGGTGGGACTCACCCTGAGTTTCTGTTTCCAGTCTTTTGTGTTAGAGTTCCACTTTGAACCCAACGACTACTTCACGAACGCGGTCCTGACAAAGACGTACAAGATGAAGTCAGAGCCAGACAAGGCCGACCCCTTCTCCTTCGAAGGCCCTGAGATAGTTGACTGTGACGGGTAAGGCAGCGCCGCCTCGGCTTTTTTCTCTGAAACAAAGCCCGGAGATGATTTCAGAGCTTTCTGAGAAAGGTAGACATTAGGAATACAGCAAAATGTCTTTATTGTACTTAGAAGCCCAGCAGACAAAGATGTTACATGGTCTTCCTGTTGGGATGGTGGTAGGATGGCCAGCACTGGAAAGTGGGTCAGGCGGTTACGTGTGCCCGCGTTTGGGGCAGGGGCCTGGTGTTCTCAAGCCACCGTCCGTGAAGCTGTCCTCATTACCTTCAGGAAAGATGACCTATGGCGAGCAAGTCAGGGCACCAGGATTGGACACTTGCTTGCTTTTGACATTGGTGGCGGTTTAATCACCCTTTGACTCATGGTTGACACCGTGGCGAATTCAGTCTGTGCATCATCAGTGGGTGAATGTGGTTTGAACTTGCTCCTCTTGATTATGTGAAACGATTTAGGGTAATTGTTTTATCCTCGAATTGAAAGTTATTTTTATTAACTGGAACCAAGTATTTGTCCTTACGAATCCCCCCAGGTGAGCAATTCAGAACTCTGTTAAAATGTATTAAAGTGCTGCTGTACCCGCATGGCTAGCGTGATTTAGAAAGGGCCATTTTCCAGGGCCAGCCGTCATGTGAGAAGCAGGCCTGGCCTTCCAGGCGCGTTCTAGGGCTGAGGCTGTTCACATGCTGCCAGTGCTGCCTTTGGTCCAGGATGACTCGAGTTAAAAAGCATGCCATGCTTGACCCCCATCGAGGGCCACCCAGCACGCCTGGAACTGGTGTGTTTTGCACTGGTCATCAGTATTTGCATTGGTCACCTGTTTCCTTTCTCCAACTTGTCCCACTCACTTGATTGCCTTGAGAATTAGGGTACCTTTGGGTGAATTCTGGGGTTTGTACAGGGGCCGCAGTTGACAGGCTCTTGAGGCTCCTTGGCCCAACCTTGCTTAGGGTGGGTTACAGAAAACACATTGCAGAATCTTTGCAAAGTGTCTTGGGGAAATAGTGCCATCGCAGTTCCAGGAACCTAAAGCTTGAGATGGTGCCCCCATCCTGGATGGTGGCAGGCTAGGCCATTTCTCTCACACTGACCTTCAGGAGAACTTCATGGGTATGTGTAGTGCTTGCTCACAGGGGGGGTTTTATTAAATTGTCCAGGTTCAGCGTAGAGCTGGGGTTTGTGTACTGTGTGCATTGTAACCAGTATTTCTCATGGAGCGTGTTTCTGTGGTCACCATCTTGTCCCTGTAGGTGCACTATTGATTGGAAGAAAGGAAAAAATGTTACAGTCAAAACAATCAAGAAAAAACAGAAACATAAGGGTCGAGGCACTGTCAGAACAATTACCAAACAAGTCCCCAACGATTCGTTCTTCAACTTCTTCAGTCCGCTCAAAGGTGAGTGGCTTGGCTGTGAATGCTGGCTTTGTGCAAGTACTCCCCACTTTCCGCAGGAGTGTTTTACCACCTGAGTGGTACCTGTTGTCACTAACTGAGCAGTTTGAGGGGCGTTTCGTTTTTGTGAGAAGTGCAAACAGTTCTCAGCACTTGTTCTACATGAGCCGTTGGCACCGGGAGTGGCCCTGGTAAGCTCCACCTGGGAGCCGCTCTCAGTGCCCCAGAAGCCTCCTGCAGCTCCGAGTGACTGCGAGCATCTGCGCTTCATTTAGCTTGCTTCATGTTGTGCATCCTGCAGCAGGATGTGCCCGAGGCTGTCAGAAGGGCTCAGGGGAGCTCGTGAGGGTGTTACCGCTCAGCGTAAGGCTGGACGGCATTGGGTTTGGGTGGTGGTGAGCGAAAGACAGACTGTCTGTGTGTTGGGGGTCGGGGCTTCGGGCCTGTGTCCACGGTTTGCACCCAGAGAGGACCTTGAAAGCTTCCAAAGTTACTGGAGGCTCTGCTAGAAGCAGAGTGGTCTTTCGTTGGTGCCCGGTAGTGGACAGAAGGGAAACTAGGTTGCTTCAGTGGGTTGATTGGCAGGTGTGCAAAGCTGTCATGTGTATTTATGGGATCATTTCCTGCTTTCCTATATATTAGTGTTATCTTAGATTTTACATGTTATTTGGTAGGATTTGGTACATTATTTTTCGGTTCTGGGAACACTCAGAATTTTTTCCATCTAAATTCCTAGTAACTGCTGCTTCTCTTTACACCTTTCGCCTTATGAGGGATTTGAGAGGAACACTGCTTTCGGATAGCAGGGGAAGCCTGGACTTGTATAAAATAACTTTGTTAACCACTGAGTCCAGCCTTGGTCCGGGTGAGCTTGGCCGAGAAGGGGACAGCTGCTGTGCCAGCGGTGGTTGTGCCCATGGCGGCACCGGGGTGGCAGGAAGGGAAGCCGAGGCAGCGCAATGAGCTCCATTACAAGGAAGCTGGAGCAAGGGCCGGACCTGGGCCCTCCACACCCCAGCACCCCAGTCTCTCAGCGCCTGGCATCTGGTGGGCTGCAGGCTTAGCTCCGGAGGCTTCAGTCCCTGGCTGTGCTCCGGTCACACCTGCACAGCTTTGAATCATGCCCACCCTCTGTCTCGTAAACTGAGTTCGTTTTGCTTTTCTGGGTGACTTGATGGAGCGTGGGGGATGAGAATTCACATACGGTGACTGACAAGTAGTTGGATTTCCACTTTTGAAAGACTCAGGACAGAATCATAGTGTGGAAGCTTCAGCCTTGTTCTGTTGTGTTTTGTTTCCCACTAAGTCATAAAACAAAGATGGAACCTTTGATCTGTGAGCAACCCATTTTGCGTGAACTACTTGGACGTCTCAGAGATTTTCTAGTCCCAAGAGAATGTGAGGGTCAAACCAGTTGGCAGTGTTAGAATACAGACACGAGGAAAACATTGGTCCTTCATTTTCTGTGGACAAAAACCAGTTGGAGAGGAAGCATGCTGGCCCTGCCGCAGGGTGGTCAGGCCATGGGGCTGCACCCTCAAGGCTGGGCCTCTGGGTTTTTGACTTGGTCTCTGAGCCAGGCGCCCTCATTTATCAGGCTTCCCCTTACCTTTCAGTCCATTCTTTTTTTTATCATGCTGCTATTTTCTGCAGTTTGTCTTTGAACCTAGGAGATGCAAGCCTGTGTTGGTTTGGAAGATCCCTTTTGCAGCCTCACACAGCGTTTTGTAGGGTACCTGTGTGAATTCATGACGCAGGGGCACTTTGATTCCTAAAGTCAGTGGTTTTGTCAGAAGTTTTCTTGAAACTAGATTTTTAGTAGTTGATAAAATGAGTGAACTGGAGAATTTGGGTGTTGACTTTGGGGGGATTCTAAAACTGTACTGTGATGGCTGCATACTTCTAAAAATGTACTAGACATTGAATTGTATGCAAAAGTAGATGCACTTTGTGATGTGTAAAGTATAGTTCAATATGGCTATTTTAAAAGTAATCCTCAAGTGATAAACTCTGAAAACAAATAGAGGGTGACAGTGGGAGATGATCAAGAAAACATCAACATTGATGAAATGTGAGGAACATAATTTGACTAGCTCAGTACCCTCTTTGTCCTTAAACCTGCAGAACTGGTCCAAAAGTCATGTGAGGAAAGGTAGGTCCTTGTGCTGATTCCTGACTGCTGGCCAGGGTCCCCAAACCTGAATCTTAAACAGTCCATGGAATGCTTACGAGCTGAGGCCTGTACATCACTGCCTGCCTCATGGAGGTGCTTCTGCCCCCAGCCTCCAACTCTGCAGCCAATGGCTATGGGGAGAGAGGCAGCAGGTCAGACGCACAGTCACATTCAACTCCAGATGACAGTTGGGGGCCTTGATCCAGCACTTCTGAAACCAGGGATTGGTCATTTGAGTGTCACTGGACTTTACTGAGTGTGGATTGAAGTCCCTGTCCTTCCTTCATGTTCAATTGTGTGGCGGGCTCTGGTTCACCACAATCTGTGGTCATGTGTATGTTGAAACCAAATCTCGGGAGTGGTGTAGTGGCTTAAGGCTTCGGTGCTGTCAGCGCTGCGACCTGGGTTCGATTCCCAGCCAGGGAACCACCCACATTAAAAAAAGAAAAAGAAAAGAAAAGAAAGAAACCAAATCTCAGCCTCACTTTGAGTGCAAAGCTAGGGTGCTTGGTGCTGGGACATCAATGAGTGACATCCAGCCAGAGGGACTTTCTCATTTTGCAGGAAGAACCTTTTAGCACTCTGCTCCCTCCTCCCTCCTCTTCAAACAGGCAGGCGTGCTGAGGTGCAGTGCCTCAGTCACACTGGGGGTTCACACAGTTTACAGGCTGTGCCCTTGCCTACTGAATTATCACGCCTGGTTTTGCAGGATAGGAGTTCAAGCACAGATGCACTCTGTTCCAGCCTGGGCCACTCGATGCACCTTTGCACCTGTTAATACTTAAACCCATGTGATTGGTTTCCTGAACGCTGGCGCTCTCCAGCTGGGTCTGTGAGCGGGCTCGGTACCAGCCCCCCGCACCGGGGTGGGGGCTGAGATGAGTGGGGGTGTGGGTGCCCAGCAGGAGGCACATAGCTCAGGCAATTTCTGTGAAACACCGAGTTGTGGGGTGTTCCATTTTTGTCTGTGGGCTTTGAACAGTTTTGGTGTCAATGTAACGTAGATGTGTTTTGTCTTGTTTTTTCCTAGCGTCTGGGGACGGAGAATCACTGGTAAGACCTGTCATTGTGAAGTCACCTTATTTCCTGAGTAGTCGCCTGCTGTCGTTGTGATCCGCTGCCCTCCCTGCAGACCTGGGGTGGACGTGTACTCCCTGCGCTGGGTCGAGCAGAAGCACGTGTTCCACACGGGGGTCCTTTAGAGCCGCTTCACCTTCTTCCCGGCTGTCACCAGCCCTGCTGGTTCCGGGGGCTTTAAGTGAAGTTCCCCGAAGTGCAGGCCCGGGCCGGGTGGAGGGGCGTGGTGGTCGTCCCACTGAAACGAGCTGACACGCATGCTTTCCCCCAGGACGAAGATTCCGAATTCACATTAGCCTCCGACTTCGAGATTGGCCACTTCTTCCGTGAGCGGATAGTCCCGCGGGCCGTGCTGTACTTCACGGGCGAGGCCATAGAGGACGAGGACAACGTACGTGGCCTGAGGGGGCGCGGTGTGCCGGTGTTTGCGGGGGAACAAGCAGGTGTCTGAGGCAGTCTCCCGGGAGCCCTGCCCACTGACTCGTTTCAGGGTGACCTCTAAAGACCTGGGGCTTCACTGTGCTCATGGAAGGCCTGTGAGCTCTGCTGACTGCTGCACACGTGTGCGTCTCCTTCACGGAGGCCCGGCCGCACCAAGCGGTTGGCAGCGGAGCCTACTCGTGCCGGCCTGGCGCACGTGAGCCCCAAGCAAGTGGAAGCCGGTGCTCCACAGGAAAATGGAGCCTTCCACGCACTCCGTGGGAGGGTGGCCCCTGAGCACGGCCCACTAGCTGACCTGTGACTGTCACCTGAGGCAGTTTCCATCATACCCAAGCCTCGGGTGGCCACGGGTCTCAGTTTGTGGAGGCGAAGTTGTGTTGTAGCGTGTTACTGGAAGTTGGTTTCAGATGGTGTTGATCCCTTGCTGTTGGAGCGCTAGGTCTCCTGGCTGCTTCTCCAGTTTTTTTCGGATGGGCCTGGTGGGGCTTCAGACAGGGTGGCAGGGGCTGGGTGGGTTTACTGGCTTCACGGCTCGAGGCAGTGAGGCCTGCTTGTCTACACATCTCTCCCATGTCTAGTGTGTGCTGGCTGTTTGTCTGGGGCTGGGAAGCATTCAGAACAGGGCGTTGTGGGGTTCAGGGAACATGGACATGCACAGCTCAGTGTGGTGTAGGGTCACCTAAGCACACAGGTTGTTCCTAAACCTTAAGTGTTAGGAAATGCTGGTTCACACTGAGTTCTGAAGCAGCTCTGTCCAGTGGAACTTCCTGTGAGGATGGAACTGTCGTCTGCCTGTTCCGGCCAGGGATGTAGAACCGACCCCATGTGGTGCTTGAAGATTAAAATGAAGAACCAATGTTTATTTTAGTTACCACAAAGGTCTGGTGGCTGCACGTGTGGGGAAGCTCCCCGCTGGACCAGTGGTCCCCGTGCTCTTGCATCGTACCCCACCAATTCAAAAACCTGAGTGTGTAGCCTACGCATGTCTGTTTACTTGTACATACACGACGTGGGAACTGCGGTGAGCAGTTCTGTGTGCTTGTTCACGTGCGTGTAGGAGTCGTTCCTGACACCTTCCGGGCTGCTCAACCAGAGGCCTCGTTCCGCCACTCAGCAGCCATGCCACCTCTTTTGTGCTTCTATCGCCTTGTCTGTAAGATGGGGTTCGCACTGATGGCTGTGGTCACTTGCCAAGCTCTTAGAGTAGTGCTTTGTGGTGTTGGGATAGAGGGCAGGCTTGTCACGCACCATGTGCACGCCCTGGCGGTTCTTAACGATGATATGGTTTGCCTTCCACGGTCCTGGGTCACTTTGCACACCCCCACATTGTCACCATGGCTTTAACCAGGTGTGAGCTGCAGGATGACAGGCCTCTCCAGAGCTCTCCTAATGGAGGTTCAGGGTGGAACAGAGTACTTGGAACTCCAGAAAACTCACACACGCCTGTTTGAGGCTGGCTCCGATCTGACCTGACATGCCGTGAGAGTCCTCTTGGCTTCAAGACACTCCAAGGTCTTTCCCTGTCACAGGATGCTCAGCACATGGTCACCGAGATGTGGTCAGGTCCCATCTTTGCGGCTGCTCAGTGTGGAGGGCGTGTGGATGGGCCGAACCAGCACTGAGCACTCCCCTAAGATCCATTGAGTTGTCTCTAAGGAGCGTGTGTGGACTCCCAAAGGAGACACAGTCATAAGAAGAGGCCTATAAATCTTCACACTCCTTGTGTCGTGTGGCCAGTAGTGATAAAGTTTATTTTATTGGAGTCCGATGTTTGGAACTTGACTGAGAGCTGGCCAGTGACGTATTTAGATGTGGGAGAAATTCGCTCAAGACCACGCAGCTACGCTGTGGGAGTTTTTCCAACTTCAGTGCACCTGAGTTCTGACTTTAAAGACTAAATGCCAAGGTTTTGTTGAATTTCCAGTAAAGATTTCCCCTTGTGTGGGGCATAAATAAAATGGTATCAAAATCCCTGTATAGGGGGTTTCCCTGGTGGTGTAGTGGCTAGGCCTTGGTGCTCGCCAACGCCGTGACCTGGGTTCGAGTCCCAGCCAGGGAAACACCCCACCGCCCACCCCCAAAAAATGAAGAAGGAAAAAGTCTTGATCAAAGTCCCTGTGTATAATAAAATTATAGGCTACTGGTTTGCTTAGATCAGCCAGTTCCCAGTGGGACCCAAACTGACAGCAGCCCCACCCTTAGTCCTTGTTTTGACTGGTTTTCAGATACTTGGCATCCTGTTAGCACAGCAGGGACTTAAACAAGTGGCCGTGGTGCCCGCCCACAGTGCTGTGCCCAGAGGTGCCCAGCAGCAGGCTGCCTTCCTGGAGCGGGTGCTGGCCTCAGCTCCGAGTCTAGCTGGCTTCCCGTTCTCGTTAGGCCTAACTGGTGGGTGGGGGCACTTGACATGGTCCACTGTACTTTGGAGACCTAACGTTTGTGTGTTGTTGTGTGTTTGTTGTTTTTTTTTTTTTTTTTTTTTCCAGTTTGAAGAAGGTGAGGAAGGAGAAGAGGAGGTAAGACTCAGCTTCTGTGTGGCATCGCCTCCCTGGGGTAGTGCTGGGCTTCCTCTGCATGTGTAGACATGGTTACAGCACCATGCACACCTGTTGTGGGTGACACTGCCTTTGCGTTTTTCAACCCTGTTGGAAACGAAGGACAGGTACAGCAAGTGCTGTAACAGGGTCCAGTTTTTGACCCTGCAGTTGGTGCTTGAAAACACATCTTAGATAATGATCACTTAGCAAACAGTCTACTCTTCCAACGGTGCGTTTATGTCAGGGGCATCTGTGAGAACACGAAGATGCCCAGAAATAACAAGTGTGCACAGGAAGTTCAGTCAGACACAGACAGCAGTGATTTCCTTTAAATCAAAGTATTGCTGTAATTTGTGGCCAGTGGATCCACAAGAATGTAACTCCTGCTCATTCCTTTTAATGATACAGGAATTAGAAGGTGACGAAGAAGGAGAGGATGAGGAGGACGCCGAAGCTAACCCCAAGGTTAGTTGTTTGGGGGCTGTCTAGGCCTGTGCGCGCTGTGCTGCTGAGTTTCAAAACATGCTCCCCACTCGAAGGCAGTGGTGCTGGGGATGTGTACTCGTCATTCTCTAATCAGGAAAATGCTTGAGTGAGGAGCCTAAGCACTTCGTACAGGCTCCAGCACAAATAGTTCCTCTCATTTACGAGCTGGTCATCTGTACCACATCTCTTATCACAAAATCATGAGCACGTGTGCTTAGTTTCTTTGTAACAAAATCAGAAGTCTGAGTTACATCTGCCGGACGCTGTGTGATTTGAGTGTTCGGCTCAGTGTCCAGTAGAAGTATTCTCACTGCCCTTTCTCAAGCTGTATCTCAGCTGCAGAACCTTGTTCAGTGAACACCTTCCCTTTCCAGATCTTCAATTCTTTCAAGGTGATTGAACTGATGACACAAACAAATACTTTTGTGTTTTTGGAAAGAATGCAAAAAGGGACTTCTTGGGGTTTTTTGTCATCCTTATTGTTTTTAGTGAATAAAATAAAGGAATTTTGGGTATAATTTACAATGGTACTTGGGCTGTGACTGCTCCAAAGGGAGGTCTATGTACCTATCTCATAATTTAAAATAAACGAGGAAGCTTTGCTTTAACCCATTTCCCATGTGCCCCGAGGATGCTCACCGGTGGCGCTTGCGGCTGCAGCGCTTACCCCAAGATAACTCGCAAATTACAGTCCTGACCTCGCCCCCAGGGTTTGCCGTGAAATATCTCACTTGTGTTATTACTTTTGCATTGCTCTAGTATATGGCCCATCTTTGAGTGTTCTGTTTATAGCATTCTGTTTTTAGTAGTGGCATTTCCGTTTACAGTAAAAGGCCAGTGCAGCCATGTCTTTGAGATAGTCCAAGCTCTGATGTCACACCGCTTCACCTGTCTAGAAGACATTTCCCCAAGAGTGTGCCACCAGCATCAGGGACATAGAATCCAATTGGTCATCACAAAGTTTGCTGCTTGCACAACAACAAGCCTGGCAAGAAGACCCAGGGAGAAATGTGATATTTTTGTGCGGAATGTGATGTTCCATGCTTTAAAACTTACCACATGAAAACAGTGATTAAATAGTGATCACCACATATGTTTGTTACATTAGAATCAGAGGCAAGTTCTGTTTAGAAATAACTCCAAGAACAGTTTTTATTATTTTCACATTGAAAACCAGATTTGCTGTAGCCTCAAAGAGCATGTTTATGTAAAATTAAATGAACGTGGTGGCAAGCTGTACTTTTTTTTTTCAAAATGGGAAATGGGTTAAAAACGTGAGAATGAGTGGGCAACCCCATTAATTTTCCCTGTGAGCCTGGAGTTTTACTCATGGCCTCTGCCATCTGACACAGACCGTACAGCACTGTGTTAATGCAGTCTTAGTTAGAGCTGCCGTGCGCATCTCGTGTGCTGGCATGGATGTGTAACTCACCTGCCTCTTCGCCTTCAGTGTCCTGGGCCGTCAGAATGCTAGCATTGCCTGGCATTTCGTTGTGCATCTCTCCAGTTACCTAGACGTTGTTTGTGTGTGTGCCCCTGTTTTGCCCAAAGTGGTGTGCTAAGTTGTCAGTGTTTGTATAAATGTATGTTCACCGCAGTAGTTCCTTCTGGGGAAGGATGGGAGGTGGGTTTAAAACTTTTTAAGATGTACTGCTCTGGGAATAAGCTCACGGAAATGTTCATCTTTTTAAAGTTGGCCTGTCTGTCACAGAGTACCTGTATTGAGAGCACACTGGTGCTCACCTGTGTGTGACAGCTGGGAAGGGGCCCTCTCGAGGGGGAGCACGCGAGACCTGGGGCCTGGCCTTGCGTGGCTCACACTTGGTGGGCCAGGGAGGTTGTGGGTGTCCGTCCGTTAGTTGACAGAACCGGGAGATGATGCCACCTGCACTGTCGTGCCCAAGTCCCAGGTGCCACCTGGCCTGGGGTCTGACACACACATTCACGGTTGGCAGCGCCCCCAGCAGACTCCTGTGGGCTGTCTGCTTTTGGGGCCCTCCATTCCTGTTTCTGTTGTCCTTGTGTTGTCCTCTTCTCTTTCCTTGCCAAACCTTCTGTCTCATGTCTGTTTCTAGAAGAGCATTCTCACCATGTGATCACAGATAATTTGGCAGAAGGTAGAGCACTGTCAATACTAACCCTTCATGAAGCCTTCCTGCTGTTTTGTTAGTTGGGAGTAGGTGACGGATGATTAGAAACAAGTAGGTGAATGGTGTGAAGTGCTAGGACTTAGCTGTGTGCAGCCAAAAGGACCAGAATCTTGTCCTTTGAGGTCGTCACATGATGTTTCTGTTCATATGCACCTGTGTAAAGGAGTCTGTCATGTCAGTGTTCAAACAAAGGAAGATGAGAAAGAGTGTTGGTGTTAAAGGTACAGAGTGGGGATGTGTCTCCAGGTCGGTATTTTGCAGCCCTTTTGTGCCACAAGAAATTGTGCCTGTTTCCTTCTGTATAATTTTGTGCCTTTCATTTTTTTCATGCTGACAGTTCCTTTCAATTTTTCCCCCATTTAGGTGTAATTTTTGTCTGTTAACCATTCATACGTTTCTAGGTAAGGTGGAATTCCATTAATTTCTAACTTCCAAATTTCTGATCTGTGCTTTATGACAATGTTTTGTTGTGATTGTGAGTGAAGAGGAGGCTGTCAGCCAGGCGCACTTGGCACATTCTGGCTGGACACGGGGCTTTTGGCATAGCATCTCGTACAGGTGTCTCTTGTGCGTACTTTTAGAAACCACCAGCAGAAACTACATTTGGCACCTGCTTGTGGAGCCCAGCCTTTTCTTGCTGACAAAGTAGCAACAATGTAACTGGTGTGGCATTTTTCTTGGCTGGTGGGACTGCCCTCCAGGAGTAGGACAGAACGAGAGACCCGAGGAGGTCAGCAGCCTGCAGGGTGGCACCCTTGAGCCAGGGGGTGAGCAGCCTCGGAGGCCAGGACGCCAGGCTGCCCTGCCACCCCCGCTCACGTGGCAGTAGGGAGCGGCTCGTGTGGTTCTTCTTGACGTGTGTCTGTTGAAATTTAGGCCTCGTGCAGACCAGTAGGTCAGAAAGGGGTCACTGGACTTTTCGTGTGCCTGGACCTGGATCAAAAACGCAGCTGCTGTCTGTCGGGAGTGAGTGCGAGTGCTGACAGAACGGAACCAGGCGTGCATTTAAGTAGCACCAGCAAGCCCCAGGAGCTGCTCGTGCCCCACCGTGTGGTCATCATAGCTGGCTGCACTCACAAGGGCCCTCACTCGCGGGACACTCACCTTGGCAGGTGCAGGGGTGTGGTGGGGGTGGGGAGATAGGGCAGTCCTTCAATGTCTAACAGCAGGGGCTCTCTGCACACTGGCTAATGGGCAGCCTGTGAGCTTACCCACCAGGTCTGGGCACTGAAGCCCCTCCCCCCCCGCCCCCCCCCATCCCCACTGCAATGACTTTGAAGCCTGTCTCTGTGGAGAGACTCTTTTGATGTAAGCACAACACACCAGCATGCTTGGACAGTGTTGGTGGCTTCATCTTAATGTCACCAGCTTGTCACGGGTTCAGGCAGCCTCGGGATGGCGCCCTGGGACCTGAGAGCTGGTGCTGGTGGACTGTGCTTAATGGCTTGTCTCTGCCCCTTCCCAGGGCAGTTGTCATCTGTTAAAGCCCTTTGGTCCTGCGGCAGGCAAGGTTTGGCTGTGAGTTTGTGCCTTTGAATCACCACTTCTCTCCCTTAGTAGCATTCAGTGACCAAGCTGTCATTAAATTTCGTGACATGTAACAGGATGCTTGAGTGTACAATACATTCTATTATATACCATCACGTGTGTATGACTTACACATGTACGTGTAAAGAGGGAACGTAGGAAGCTCATCCCATCTGGGACACCTGCTCTATTTTGTACCTTGTCACCCCTACAGAACCAGTGCCCAAGCCACACCTCCGACTCACTTCCTTTTTGCAAATACAGTTATGGAAACACACACACGGTGCCCCCACTTGTGCACAGCGCTGCCCCACCTCCTGCCATCATGGCACCGAGTCTGGAGCAGCTCTGCTCCCAGTGAGTCCTGAGCCAGCATCTCAGTCCCTGGGCCACTAGTCAGGGCCACCTCCAGGCCTGTCTTTGAAATGACAGTGTTTGATTTGGAACTTGGTCTTGGCTAGGATGCTGGTTGGGTGTGTCTGGTTTTGGTGCCTGGGCTCTTTGGCAAAGTTTCAGATAAACCTGTGACGGGCATGTGCCAGGGAGGCTCCACCACCACCACCAGAGTAGTCTGCCACTGTCCATTGGCACGCTGGGCAGACCTGGGCCACCCTGAAGCTCCCAGGTCACCATGGGCTCTTCTCATACACATATAGGTAGAAAGCTTAGACCAGCGTCCAGGGCACTTGCTTTGTCTCTGTGCATCCTTTACGTGTGAATTTTTTTTTTTCATTTCTTAAATGTGATTCCCCAGAGCATGAGCTGCAGCCTCAGCTGACAGCATGGAAGGTGCGTCGGTCGTGTCATCCGGGTGCTCTCTGAACCTTGCAGTGCGAATTTTCTTAGGCTCTGTGCGCATGCCAGGTTGTGTTCCAAGTCATTGGTAACGTTAGCAGCCAGAGATCCTCCTGAGCCACCAGTACAGGTGTCTGCTCAGATGTGCAGTGGGATCGCCGTCGGTTCTCAGGCTGCCGTCAGCCCCACGCAGCAGTCATGGGTGCCCAGTGTGGTCTCAGTGCTGTGAGACACATCCTTAGGTCACATTGAGGTGGCTCTGCTCCTTGGTGGCGGGGACACTCTGTCCCTGCTGCCTTTTCTGAAAGGATAGGCTTCCCACTGGGAGACTCAGGCTTGTCTGTGGAGCTTGGTGGTGGCCTCTGGTCACTGGTTGTTGTATCAGCCCCTCGGGCGTGGCTCTGCCGGCGCCCTCGTTAGCCAGGAGAGCGGGCCCAGGGGAGGACAGGCTGCCTCTCAAGCGACAGGCGGGCGGGAGCGGGAGAAGCGCAGGGAGCACAGAGGCTGCCTTCCAGCTTGGGACGTGGTCTCCCCTGTGCCATTCAGTTGATCCCTGTGTCCCGAGGAGCCACTCTGTGCCCCTGGGACCTTCCCAGTGAATGCACCAGAAGGTCTCCCGAGCATGTCCTTAAACAGGAAAGGCAGCCGTGTTGTGAGGATTGTACTGAGACGTTAGCTAGCTTAACCTCTGTTACTATTTGAGAGTACATTTGCAGTCGCCCCTTTTTCATTTAGCATGGCTTTAATGACTGGGTCTTGGTTTTCACCGTCGCTCGGAGATGCTGGTTCTCTACAGGTCTGTCCTCTCTCGTTGGCAGAAGGAGCCCAGCCAGCCGTCCGAGTGCAAACATCAGTGAGGAGCGCGCCTCCCGCAGCGCCGGCACGACGCTCTGGCCGCAGCCCCGTCGCAGACGTGCTTCCATCAAGCTGGTTTCCAGTGCATGGTTTTCACTCTCTCTTTTACTTTCTCCGGTTGTTTTGCTTAACCTGTACAGTGGCAACTTAAGTGCATTTCCGAACTAGGAGGTTAGTTCCAGCACTGTCTCTGGCCTGGGTGCAGCTCAGTGGACGTTCCAGGCCCTGCCTGCGGGAGGGCCCCAGAGACGACGTGGTGGGGTGGAAGGTCACCGGAGGCCCAGGGCAGGTGCCTAGTGGTGTAGTTCCAGGGCACCAAGGACTGGTCACACTACTCCCGCCATCGGACATCACACACTTTGTTTCCATCCACTCGTCTCCCATACCCGATCGTCTCAGCTGTAGCCGGGGGTCCTGTTCTCTGCGAAGTGTTCTTTCTTTGGTTTTAGTTTCCTCGGGGTGGGGGTGGGGCTGCGCACACAACCGGGAGGCACGAGCTTGTGTGGTTTGTCGTCGTATTTATTTGTTCTGCGTGCTGTAAGGGCTTGGATGCGACCTGGCGCCCGTCCTCCGAGTTTGTGAAACCCTGCCTGTGACGGGCTGGCCCGAGCTGGTGGCGTCTGCCCCGGTAACAAGGCTGGGTGGAAGGCCCCGGGCTCTCCCCCATGCCCCGCAGCAGCTGGCGGGGGTTGCTTCCGGCACGGCACACAGGCCACACGCCACTCGGCATTGTGGACGGGCTGGTGGGCAGCGTGGCTTGTGGCCTCAGCTCGCTGTGGAACGTCTGTCTCGCTCGCCTCCTAGCTCCCTTTTCTCCGCCACATTCGTCTTGTAAAAGCCCCGGGTTCAGAGTGACCTGTTCTTGGCTGGCGTGTGGGGGTTCCGAGTGTGTGACGGTGGTCCCCAGTAGCCGGGGAACACCAGGTCCACACTGTGACCAGGCCTAGAGCGTGCTCAGCCTTACTTATGATACATTTGTAACTGAATACGGTGTTTTCAATTTGTACAGAATAGTTAGAATATTCTATTAAAGTTGTGAAACCTGATTCCAGCCGCCTGTGGGCCTTGTTTGTGGGAGGGGTGGGAAGGTTCTGCCCCCTTTTCTGGAGCCCGGGGCATGGGCGGACCCGGGACTTCCCTCTTCTGGGTTTCTGAGGCCTCTGAGCCTGCTTGGCCTGCAGGCCCACGTCTCGGTGGCTTGTGTCCAGGGTCCCCAGGCGAGTCCTCTGCTCCTGCCCCAGGACAGGGTCATTTATCAGGCTTTGTGAGGTCCTTTAGATCCAGAAAGCTCTGGAGGGAAAGGCATGTTTGCTGTCTTCTCACTGCTGCTTTTCTGCTGGCTCCTCCCAGAAAACCCTGCTGCACAAGCGCTTGCTCGGGACCTGCGGGGTCGGGGGGAGGGGGGGGACCCACCCTGTGCAGGGCCACCCACTCCTCACGCAGCTCTGCATGAGGGCTGCGACTTCCAGTTCAGACTGCTGCCGCCACAGGACTCTACTGTACTTGTCTGGCTGCCCTTTTGCTTCTGTCCCCACTGGCTCCCTGCGCTGTCTTAAGCTGAGCAGGAAGTTCATGGCCAGGCCTTGCCAGCCCAGCCCAGCCCTGACTTGGGACCTCGGGGCCTAGATGTACAGTGTTTTTCCTTTGCTGCCCTCGCCCCCTCCCTGGAGTCTTAGGATGACTCCCTGGGCCACCCTTGTTCTGTGGGGCCTGTTCTGGTGCCCCTGCCGGGGGTCCGGGTCTCATTAGACGGTCAAAACCACGCACCTGGCTCTGGTCCCAGCTGCCATTTCTGAGCCCCCTCCAGCCAGCCTGGGCTCCACCCCAGGCCTGAGGGGATGTGGGACAGGGGCTCCACAGGAGGTTAAAGTGGGGTGGTAGCAATCTGTGCATCCCACAACCCCAGCAGGAACCTGACAACACAGGGAATCTCAAAATCATGACAGAGAAGCCAAGTTTCTGTGACTTCTAGAACCTGCCCAGCACCTGCCTGGGGGTGGGGCATTGTCTAGAAGGAAGTGGTCACGGGGTGTGTCCGTTTGTCAGACTCCTGGAACTTCCTCAGGTGGACCCTGGTTTATAGCTCAGTGGAGCTGAGTTTTCAGAGCCCGCCCCGGTGAGGTGATACTATTGAAAACTCCGGCTTCCTCCTGGAGGGGTGCCTGGCAGGGGGTCCTCTGTGCACACCTGCCCTGGGCGGATGGCTCGGCAGGCGGTGGGCCACACACTCCCTTGTGTTTAGGACTCGACCCTGGCAGGCAGGCAGTCTATTGGCTGGAGGCCCCAGGGCTCCCCGTGAAGTTTCAGGTCATTGCACCTAAGATGCACTGGCCTGATGGCTCCAGTTCCCAGAGAGCGAGTTTGCCTGGGGAGGCTCCGCCTGTCCTGTCCCCAAGGTGCGGGCTGGAGCCCTTGGCCTCAGCCGGGCCTGTCTCTTGTCTTGGTGGTATTGCTGACATCTGCCCTGCAGGACCCTCTGCTCAGAATTGCGTGTATGTGCCATCTCCATCTCTGCCTGCCTGGTGGGCAGTGGGGAATGCTGGGGGGCTGCCGAGGAGGCCAGGGCAGGTGTGGGAGAAGGGCCTGGCCGGCCAGGCCGGCCAGCCTGCCCAGCCCAGCCACCTGGCTTGGCCACCTCAGACTTCGGCTCCTGCTTTGAAGCAGATTAACTTCCTCCACAGGCAGACGGGTCCTCCCCACCCCAACCTCAGGCAGCATAGCCACATGGGGGACCCCAGGCCCAGCCATCTGCTCCCCACCCACCAGGAGACAGGCAGACAGGGGCCCCATCAGCAGGGGCTCCCTGACCAGCTGGCCCTGGTGAGCCCTGAATCTATGGTTCTCCTGTCTTCCTGGTCTCCCACCCGGCTCTGACACTGAGTCTCCTCTCAGCCCTGTGCTGGGATGGGGAGACCGAGACATGCACCCCAAGGCTAAGTTGCTGTGGTGCACCCGGGCGGAGCCCCGCCCACCTCCAGGTGTTAACCACTGCCAGTCACTGGCCCGGCCTGGCTGCACTGACTCAGCATGGACAAGGGCGGTGGCCGGATGTTACTTTCCATGACAACCTAACAGGCCAGGCCTGGCCCAGCTGAGGCCTGAGGCCCAGGACAAGCCGGCAGAGCCACCGGCCCCCTCCCTGGCTCCTTCCTGCTTGGGCTGCTCCAGAGCCTGAACCACCTGGCTCGGTTTCTACCTGGGAGGTGTGGAGAGAACCGGCACCTGCGGCGGAAGCCTCCTCGTGCTTTGCCTGAACTGCCCTCCTTCCCCACCCCTCGGGGCCCAGGCAGGGCTGCCACGAGGGGAGCTGGGGGGCAGGCGGGCACTGGCCAGTGTAGCCTGGATACTCCTGGCCAGTGCCACCCCAGAGGGCCTGGGTCTCAACCTGCCTCCAGCAGAGCTCCTGGAGCCACCCTCCCGACAGTGCAGTGTCTAGCCCCCCATTCCCTTAGCTGTGACCCTCTGACCTGCACAAGCCCCGCCCTCATTTGGCCACTTCTCTAGCTCTGTGGTAGAGGTGGAGTGGGGGGCTCTGAGATGCACCCTCAAGCCCTGGCCTTGGGGTCTCCTCAGAGGGCAGGGCTGGGGGCAGAGGGCCTTGTGGGGTTCCAGGGCAGCAGATGGGGGGACTGGGAGTGCCCTACACAGCTCAGGCAGGGGCTGGGCTGGGGCCCACTGTCAGGCTGCCAGCCCTGTGGACCCACTGGCCTTCTGGCCTGCAGGGCTGGGAGGTGATAGATCAGTGATCCAGGCCACCACATGTGTAGTCACTTTTCACAGCAGCCCCAGGACATTTGTGCAGGGGCTATAGGTGTCCAGGCAAGAGGTCCAGTGGACGGGCGGGGGTGGGGGTGGCCAGGTGGAGGCAGAGGAAGGATATACAGCCCCGTGGCATTAAATACATGGATATTCCAGTGCATTTTAAGTGTACAAGTTCAGCAGCATTAGATACATTCACACTGTTGTCCAACTGTCACCACCATCATCTCCAAAACATTTCCGATGTCCCAAACTGAAACTGTCCCCATTGAACACTTCACTGTCTACCCTCTACCCCAGCCCCTGGTCACCACCGTGTACTTCCTGTCTCTACAAATGGACTATTCTGGATCCTCTTGTGGGTGGGGTCACAGGGTCTGTCCCTGTGTGACTGGCTCACTTCACTCAGCACAATGTCCTCCAGGTCCGGCCACGTTATAGCAGGGGTCAGAATGGCCTTTTTAATGCTGAGTAACATTCCATTGTGTGGATGGACCACATTTCATGTATCCATCATCCGTCCGTCCATCCATCCATTTGTCCATCCATCCATCCTCCCAGCATCCAAGCTTCCAGAGGTCCCATGTCCTCATGAACCAGGTCCTGGGAAGTCTCCTGAGTGACAGGATGCCAGCTGGCTGGCTCCCCTCCATGTTCTCTGACCAAGGGGAGAGGTCCATCCTCAGAGCCCCCGTCCCCAGGCCTGCACCCACCTGGCCCTGCCCTCTACTCCATACCCCTCCTCTCGGTCTGATTCTACTGACAAGCACACAGAGTCTCCACCAACTTCAAGTCTCTGACCGGAGACGTGGGTCTCTTGGCCAGTGAGGTCCGAAGGTTTTAGGTCTGCTTGTTTCCAAAAACATGGGTCCCCAAAGAATGAGGCACTGTCACTGCATTCCGGAAGCCAATGACTCCTGAGCAGAGTACTGAGAGAACCAGGGCTCACCAGTGGGCTAGGAAGGTTGGGGTGTCCTGGTTAGCCTCACTGCTTCTCATGGGCCCCCAGGGCCTTGTGAGGCGGGGCCTCCCTGTCAGACTCCCACTGAGGGGCTCCGGGAGCCACACAGAGGGACAAGGCCAGACTGCCAGTGAGAGCTCGAAACCAGGTGGGACAGGTCTCCTGCCCTTGGGCCTGTCATTTCCCGGCTGCAACTGTGAAGAGCCGGCAGGCCTGAGTCACAGGCTGCGGCCAACACTGAGGTCATGTGGCATCAGGTCACCTCTCAGGTGCCATGACTACAGGCAGAGAACTCCAGGGCCCAGCACTGAAAACAGCTGGTGGGCGCAAGCCTTAGGGCAGTCTGAGAGGGCTTCCTGGAGGAGGCCTGAGGGGAGCAGAGGGGACCCCTCCTGGGCCATCCCTGAGCACAGACACCCCCAGAAAGGGGTGGTATCAAGCCCCAGGCACCTGCCTGCTGTGACACACAGCTTCCTCACAGCTGTTCGCTGGGCTGGTTGGGCTGCAGCCTCAGGGCTTGGCTTCCTCGCTGTTGTGGAAATGACCTCAGTTGAGGAGTTTCGAAGAGGTGCCCCCATTCTTCCCTGGCTGCCCAACATCCTCCCCCAGCTGGACAGGATGGCGAATGTCCCCGGACAGACATTTGAGGACCAGTCCCTGCTGCTGTGGCTGGGGGGTGGGGCCAGCTCAGTCGGACTCCGTGGGAACCCCCACACATCACTTCTCTGAGCCCCTCCTCCTGCTTCTCACAAATCCAAGAAAGCTTCCACACAGCCCCCACCCCGTAGGGTGACCATGAGGGAGGACAGGCCAGGCTGGCCCCTGTCTCTACAGCACCTGCCTGACCTTGACCCTGCGCTGCACTTGCACATGAGGTGTGGCCCCTGGCGGGAAGCCCTCCTGGTAAACCCTCTGGGCTCTTGGCTGTCGGGTGGCCCAGGGAGGGGATCCCCACAGAGATGCTCCCGTGGGGTTATGAGGTCAGCACTCAGCCACCTCCCAAGATGGCATGGCAGTCCCCACGTTCCCAAGGGACCCTCAGATGGGGTCACTGCAGGGTAGGGACGGGACAGGGCCCTCTCTGTGCTCCAGGTTCATGCTGGTTTGGCCTGAGCAAGAACTGGAATGTGGGGGCAGCTGCCCCAGGCCCTCTGGCCAGCGGGGGTCTCAGTCTCCGGCAGTGGGGGCCTGGTGGGAATCCTCTCCCTGGGGAGAGAGGTGGTGGGCTCCCCGCCCCGTGACCAGCCCTCCCAGCTCCTGCTGATTCCCACCTGTCAGAGGTCACTGGTCACCGAGCCCTCCACCCTCCAAGAGGCCTCGCCAATGGGCAGAGGAGCACTGGGTGGGGCAGGAAAAGTGGCCTCACCTGGCCTCCAAACCCTCTCACGCCCTCTTCCTCTCGTCACCTTCAAGCCCTGCCCTTCCCCCACCTCCCCCTGCCCCAGCCCCTGTGACCTGGGGGTGAGCAGAATGTCCTCCACGGAGTGTTCTCAGGACACAGAGAGTGGGTACATGCCAGCACATGACTCCTGCTGACCTTCAGGGCCTCCCCGGAGTCCCCCAAGCTGTCTTCTTGGCCCCATTCCTCCCCGCAGCCCCCCAGTCCCCCCACACACACCACGTACCTGCTGAGCTCCCAAGAGGCAGGTAGAGGACTGGTGGCCGGCTTGCAGGCACACAGTAGGTGCTTAAGCAGTGCTGAGGTCTGGGATCTGCCTTGGAGCCCAGGGGCCACTGACTGGCCCAGGGAGGTAGGCTGGTGGGCCTCGCAGCAGTCCAAGCAGATCTCTGGGCACTGGACTCCTGGTAGCTCCCCAGGGGTGGTGACAGATCCATCCTTGGCCTGCTTCTGATGTCCCATGGCTCAGAGGCCCCTCTTACCCAGGTCTCACTGCCAGGTGGCCCAGGACCCACTGTGGCCAAGTGCCAGAGGTCAGCAGTGTCACCCAGCCTGGCACTGGAGTCCCCACAACCTGTCCAGGGCTGGCCAGCTCTTGCTGGGATTCCTATAGTGACAGGGACCTCACTTCTTTACAAGTCTGCCCTGTGTGGTCTTGAGAGGTTTCCCCCGCACCCGACCTGTGTGGCTGCAGCCCTGGCCAGCCTGCCCCCTGGCCCCCTGAGCCTGCAAACTCCGGCCCTGCTGGGCAAACACTGACCAGCACTCCTGTACTCGCCCTGTCCTCCTTCTTGCAGGCCAGAGTCCTGGGGACCATCTCTACTTTCTTAGCTGCCCAGCCAGTCCTGTGGCCACACAGATAGCTGTCACCCGGATGTCACTTGCACAGGCCTGGCCCGGGCCCTTCGTTTGAGCCAGGGGTACAACTCACTCCCCACAGTGACCCCGAGGGCCTGGGTTCTGGGCCACTTCCCAGAGGCTAGGTGTCTTGCCCAAAACCACGCATGGAAAGCAGGCAGGATGGGGTTGGTTCCCAGGGCCAGCTTCACGGGCAGCACCCAGAACGTCTCACACTTCCTTGGTTTACACTTCGCTGTGTCACCGTTTTGAAATCTGTTAATACTTTCGGAACCAGGAGGCCAGGTTTTCACTTTGAACCGGCCCTACAAATTATGAGCAGCTGGTTCCCATAACCAGCCCCCACCAGCGCTTCCTTGCTCTCTTAGCGGCCCCTGCTCAGGCACAGCTGGGATGGGTGCTGGAACTCGGGGGCCCTGGAGCGGCTGTGCACCCCAGAAATCCCCCTGGCCGGCTCCACCTCCACCCCTGGGAACCGGGAGGAGCCAGCGATCGCTTCCTGCTCCTATTAAACTCTTTAAAGGAAGAGGGTAAATGAAAACGCCTGTGGGCGAGCTGGCCGAGGACGACTCAGCCGCCCCCGCGACCCCCCGCCGGACCAGACTGACCTTCCCTTACTCGCGCGCTCCGCACCCCTCGTTTTCCGGAGACTCTCCCCCGTCCTGCTAGTACAGTCGCAGCGGAGTCGCCCCTCCCCACCCGCGTCGGGACACCGGCTTGAGGCCCAGGGAGGAAGGCAGGCCCCCAGGAAGGGAGGGTGGAGCTGCCGCCACCCCTCACGGAACTGTTCTAGCACTTTCCATGTGTTACCGAATCTAAAACACTTACTGTCCGCATGTTACAGACCACAAAACTAGGGGTCAGAAAACCAGCTCTCCAGGTGGGCCGGTCCCGGGGTTAGAGGGTACGTCCTTCCAGGCGCGGCCCGCGGGTGGCAAGGTGGGCGCTACGGCCGGTGGTGGGGCGGAGTCGCTGGAGGGTCTCCCTGGGAAGGGCCCCCACGGCTGGGAGGAACCAGGGGGCCGGCGCAACCCGCTTCTGCCCCACGAGCGCTGGAGCTACAGCACTGGATGTCGGGGCTCCTGGAGGGTGGGGGTCTAGGGCCGAACGCGGGCGCTTCCTGGGGCTCCGGACGGTGAGTCACAGAGGGCAGGGCCGGCGTCCGGGGCGGGGTGAGGACCGTGTGTCACCCCATGGCGCTGGGGAGCCGGTAAACCGGGGTGCGGGAGGGGCGCCTGGGGAGCTGCAGACATGGAGGAGGGGGCTACCGAGTACGGGGGGGACGAGGCGGACGGCAAGACTGGGAAACCGGGCCGCGTGGGCGCACTGGGACCGGGGCCTGGGGAGGGGGCGTGGCCTCGACGGGCGTGCCCGGAATGGGCGGGGCCGGCGCGCGGGCGGGGCCTCTATAAATTCCGCGCCGGGTACCGCCGGGGCTCATTGCCGCCGCCGCCGCCGCCGCCACCTGGACCTTCTACCTGTGCCCGCTCCCCGCCACCATGAAGACCCCCGGCGAGGTGCTGCGCGAGGGCGAGCTGGAGAAGCGCAGTGACAGCCTCTTCCAGCTGTGGAAGAAGAAGCGCGGCGTGCTCACCCCCGACTGCTTGAGCCTGTTTCCCGCCGGCCCCGGCGCGCGCCCGAAGGAGCTGCGCTTCCACTCGATCCTCAAGGTGGACTGCGTGGAGCGCACGGGCAAGTACGTCTACTTCACCATCGTCACCACCGACCGCAAGGAGATCGACTTCCGCTGCGCGGGCGAGAGCTGCTGGAACGCGGCCATCACGCTGGCGCTCATCGACTTCCAGAACCGCCGCGCCCTGCAGGACTTCCGCAGCCGCCAGGAGCGCGCCGCGCCCGCCGCGCCCCCGGAATCCCAGACGGCCCGCGCGCCCTGAGCTCGCCGCGGTGAGTGCCGCCCACCCGCCCGCGACCCCTGCCAACTCCGGACTGTAGGCTGCAGGGCGAGTCGCTGCCCCGTCGGGGGACACTTTGGAGAGGGGACCGGGTACCCCGCCATCGCGGCGTCAGAAGCCGTCTCTTGCACCTGTCGCCTCTGGGGACCCACAGGCAGGATCCCGGTCCTCTCGGCCCGGGGCTCGGACACAGCTCCCTGACCCCTCCCCTCTCCACAGGAGCCACACAATGGAGGAGTCGGGCCTGACGCTTGACCGCGCTGGGAGGAGCCCAGGGGGTGTCCGGGATGGGTGGAACCCACCCGCTGACCACGGAGAGGACAAAGGGTGGGGGCCGTGTCCCTGCCACGCAGAGTGGAACCTTTCCATGTGGAGCCGCGGAGCCCCACCCCGCCGCGCTGGCGCGTTAAATTATTGGACTATCTATGTATTTATTTTGGTTATTTGTCGTCAGACCAACTGTCTTAATATTTTGTTTTTGCATCAGTGTCCATTCCAAATAAATTACTTGACCTGTTCTCTTTTCTACCATCCCCGCGTGGTGCAGTGAGCTGCTTGGGGGTGGCGGGGTTGGAGGCCTGTCATTCAATGGGGGGAGTTGGGGGGCGGAGGGCAGAAGCCCACACACGCTGGCAGTGGTCTGAAGGGCAAGGGAACTGCTCTTGAATGACACCGTGTGGTCTGGGCCGGCCCACCCCCTCCTTACCAAGTAGCCTCTCCAGAGGCCGAGTGAACCTAGCTGCGGGCAGTGCTTGCTCTGGAGCTCATTCACCAACTGCCCCACTGAGGTCACTGCCCCTCCCCCCACCCCAGCTGCCCCTCCCCACCCACTCACCACCTGCCCAGTGCACTGGGAGGAAGCCCTGGGCCCTCAGCCCTGTGGCTTCTGACCGATCCAACCAGGGTGGGGCCATGGTGGCCCCTGTGGGCATGACAATGCTCCCCAACCCCCACCCCATGCTCCCCTGGTTCTCAGGCCTGGCAGTCAGGGGTCTACCCACTGCCCTGCGAATCCTGGGTGAGAAACGTGTCATGAGCTCTTTCTGACCCTCAAATTCCTTCTCTTTTAAAGCAACTCATTTCCTTTCACGAGCAGATCCAACTGAGGATTAGTGAGGGCGTGGAGGCCGCAGGTCAGTGCTGGAGCAGGAAGTGGGGTGTGGGGTGGGGGCAGAGACTGCCCCAGCTCAGGGTGTGAGCAGAGCTGTCTGGGCACCGGTGGAGGGGACTCCTCACCGGATGTGGTGATAGACTCTGGAGGGCAGGCCCTACCTCACAGCAGGACAGCCTTGGAACCCAGCTGCAGGCCCCTCCTCCAGGAAGCCCTCCAGTACTGGAGGCTCCATCTCTCACCCCAGCCCAAGCAGATGCAGGCAGGCCCCGTGGGAGTCCACAGAAATCAGGCCGGAAGAGGTCCCCAGGGAGTTTATTACCGCTCTGTGCCCAGGGGCCAAGGTCACTGGACTTTGTTCGTCTTCCGGGGCAGAGGCTGCCACCAGAGGACCAGGAAAACGAGGAAGTTCACAACAAACTGCACATGGCCAAAGACGGGGACACCAAAGCTGCGGTACAGGAGGCCGCCCAGGGTGGGCCCGAGGGTGCGGGTCAGCGGCTGCACGGAGGCGCAGAGGCCCAGCATGGTCCCTGTAGGGTGGGGGGTGTGAGTCAGGCCCGGGTGGGTCCCGCAGCGTCACCACCCAGCCACCCACCTCCTGGACACGGCAGAGGCCTGCCCTGTCCGTCCCCCCAGCTCCCTCCCGCTGGGCCTGCGGGTCTGCTCCCTGGGGACCACCCAGCCACGAAGGGGCCACACTAAGTTTCCAAGCACAGGAGGGGCCTGGGAACGGGCACAGGCCACCAGGGAGATGGCAATGGCATCCCAGCAGGCGGAAACTAGGGAGGTGGGCCTGGCAGTGGAAGGTCCCCATGAGCCACAGGATGCGAGGTGGGCCATGACACCTCCAGTGTCACCCCTACAGCCCCCACCACACTCATAGGCACTGGAGGGAACATACCCCGCAGGGCTGGGGAGGGGCGTTGGGGGCACACGAAGGGCACGCCCCCTGCCTTTCTGCTCCCACCTCCCAGGTTCACTTAGCTGCCTGCACCCCAGCTACCTGACACCCTGTCTCCACGCCCCTCTTGTCAGCTGTGCCCTGTGTGGGTGAGCATGTGGTGGCCCTGTCAACATGGACATCTGCCCAGAGGGTCCCTGCCCCAGGGCGTCGGAACCCAAGTCCCTGGAGTTGGAAAGCCCGGCCAGGTCCACCAGCAGCCACCGGGGGAGGCCCCGCCTGGGCTCGGGGCGCGTGGGGGAAGTTTAAGAGCTGCCTCTCCCATCGCCCACTCGCCCTGCAGACACCAGGGAGCAATTTCCGCCCCCTCTGTGGTCTCGGTTCCCAGGCTGGCGCTGGGAACCAGCTCCTGGCTCCTTCCAAGCTGAGGGGCGGGGCCTTGGGCAGGGGCCAGGCCCTGCCCTCCTCTCTGCAGCCTTGTTCCCCTTCCAGCTCCAAAGTGCTGCCCCTCCACCACCAGGAAACCCTCCAAACCCAGCCTGGCCTCCCAGGACCACAGAGCCACAGGCGTGAGAGGACCCAGGGTGCCCCCCGATCTCCCAGCCCTGCTGCTGGGGAGGCCTTCACCTTCAAGCAGCTAAGAGCCCAGGCACTCAACCTGTCCCATGTCCGGGGCAGGATCCTGGGCACTCTTGTGCTCAGGGACCCCCAGTCTAGAGGGGAGACTCCTAGGCCTCAGGAAAGAAAGCTGGGTGCAGAGTGAAGGTTGGGGGTCCTGTCTGGCGGGCACCTGTGTCCCACTAGGTAGCCTGGGGCTTCCCAGATTTAACTGGCTGTGTGCATTCATTCACTCACTGGTTGACCCAGGAGCGGCCCAGCCTCCTGCCTGGCAGGAAGCCCGCCCTCTTTCCGGCTCTCTCTCCCATGCTCCACCCACTGGCCTCTAGGAGCCTTTCTGATTGGCAGCTCCATGCCTTTGCTTAGCTGGGGCCCAGCCTGGAAGTCACCTTTCATGCCCCATTTCTAGTGAAATCCTGCCCATGCTTTGGAGCCCAGCAAGACACCACCTTTGGGAAGCCCTCTGGACTGCTCTGCAGGGCGGGGTGCAGCCCTGCGAGCCCCAGCTGGGCTGGCTGGGGGCCAGAATTCTCACCTGAGCCTCTTTTGGGGCCACCACCATCCTACCCTGCTCACTAAGACCCCAGGCCACCCTCCCGCCTCAATACACACTGGGTCCGGGCAGGCTCAGCCCCAAATCAGGACAGCTGTTCCACCTGAAACCACTCGGCAGGCTTCCCAGAGAGCAGGGCTGAGGGGTCCCCAGGCCTGCGCCTCTCCGGGCCCAGCAAGCTGCACTCACCTGTGTCCGAGGCTGAGACAGCCTTGGTCAGCATGCTGTCGGTGACCACGTTGAGGGTGCACAGGCTGAAGACCAGGCCAGGCATCAGGAGGCAGAAGTGGAAGACGTTGGACATCAGCACCTGGCACAGGGCAGGGGCAGTGGTGATTGGGGGACCCTCCCGGAAACAGGGCAGGAGGGAGAATCCCGAGGTCCCATAAAGGTGGCTCTAGGGCGGGAGGGGCCCAGGGGCTCAAGTGCAAACTGGGCAGGGGCAGGTCAGGGACTGGGCCTGGGACTCCGGTCTGTGCTGGGGGCAGCCCGAAGGCGGGGGCTCTCACCATGGCCACGCCCACCACACTGAAGACCAGCACGCTGGCCCGGAGCAGCGCAACCTCTGAGAAGCGGGTGCTCAGCTGCCCGATGACCAGGCCCTGGATGACCTAGGAGAGGAGGTGATGGGGTCTGGACTGCGGCCAGGTCCCACGGCTGGGGAACCCCCACACCACCTGCAGCCCAGCCCCTGGCAGCGACCAGGGGAGCACGCGGGGTGGGCCCCAATGTCCCCCTGACCGCTCCAGGGTCCCTGGGGACAGGGGAGGCTGGGCGCCTCACGCATGCACCCACACACGCGCGCACGGCCAGCCACTCATATGTAGGTGCTATTTGCACACTCAGAATTAATCTCGTCACCTTAATTTCAGGTGTGATAAGCGTATTTTAACCCAAGGAGGACCAGGTGGGGCAGACAACGGTTTATGGTGCAAACACCGTCTGTTATCATTGGAAAGCGTTTGGTGTGGCCCCGAGTTCAAGCCTGGGGACCCTATGGCCCTGTGAAACTCCTCCAGTGTCACTGGCCCTCATGTGTCCCCTCCCCCAACGTTTCCTCAGCCCTTCTTTAGTCCTCTCGCCTGGGAGGCAGCCCCCCCCCACCCACTTCACAGATGGGGAGGCTGGCCGTAGGAGGAGGCGGCTGGAGGGGGGCCTGAGCCCCGGCCCCAGTGCCCGTGGGGTCTGGCACAGCACGCTCCTCTGGGGGCTCCCTCCTTCCTCTGCCAAGGTCCCCCTGCCCCTCCCCAGCCTCATTCTCCCCCCATCCCCAGGTGACAGTCACCATCCTTATGATGTCTGGGGCAGGGTCCCCATCGTAGCCGTGGCAGGCTCACTCCCGTCCTCAACCAGGCCAGAGGCTACCCATGTCTGTCCCTGAAGGTCTCAAGGGGTCTGCTGGCATCCGCCAGGGTCCAGGCGTGGTGTCCTGGGCCTGGGGGTTCCAGGATGGAGCCCAGACTGGCACCCAGGCAGGCAGGGAGCAGCCGTTTGGAACAGGGCTCCAGGGGCCCCAGCTTTGGACTGTTATTATTACTGCTGTTGTTTACCTGCCCGCTGCCCTGTGGCCCGGTCCCACCCACAGCACTGAGGCCTCTGCCCACGTGGGTAGGCCGAACCCTCCCGGGAGAGGCTATTTTAGCACCGGGATCTGCAGCAGTCCTGGGCTGGAGGTGTGGGGAGCGGATAGCTGGGAGGTGCCAGGAATGCCACACACTTCCGGAGAGGCAGAGAGCCCCCTCCCCTGCTTGGGCAGGTCCCAAAATAGCCCCTCCGGCACCTCGGCTGTCAGGCAGATGGCCTGGGTGGAGGCAGTGCAGGCACCTGTCCCCACCACCCCAGGGCCTGGTCCAGAGGCCCGGGAGGAGCTGGGGGCAGCTGGGCCTGGAGGTCAGGGCCCTGGGGGCTGGCAGGCAGAACACCTCAAACTGCTTCTGGCACCTCCTAACCCTGAGTGGCCAGCTCAGGGCACCACACATTGACAGCAGGGTGAGAGCGTCATTCGGATGGGGCCTCCAGAGGTGCCACCTTGGGTCATCTAGTCAGCCCCACACCCCCATGAGGGGCGCTGGGTTCCCTGGTTAAGAGATGCAGGACTGAGATGCCAAGCCCTGGGGGACATGCCTGCCACTCAGCTGGCCTTTCCCCTCCACACGCCGCACCCCCGGGTCCCGGCCCCACCCACCGCCAGGCGCTCAGAGGTACAGTGTGGACCCGGGCCCCCAGTCAGGGTCCCAGACAGGAGGCCGGGGGCGAGCCAGGCTCCACCGGGATGAGACAGGAGCCCCTGGGTGCAGAGCCGGCGTGGGAGCCCGAGCTGGGGGGCGGCGGGGGCAGGGGAGGGCTCCGAGACGCAGGTGGGACCGGAAGGTACTGCGGGTGCAGAGCCCGGAGAGAGGCGGGGGAGCAGCGCGGCAGCAGCGCTGCCTGCTGGGAAACCGAGTCACATCGGAGCCCCGGCCCACCCCGCCCCCACTCACCATCAGCAGAACCCCGAAGAAGGACATGAGGTAGCCGGCCTGGGCGGGCTCCAGCTGGAAGAAGTCCATGCTGATGATGGAGAACATGATCATGAAGAGCCCTGTGTGGGGTGGGGGTGGAGAGAGGCCGGCGTGGGGCACGCACGTACGCAGGGCAGACGGAAGGGGCGGTGCCCTGGCCAGAGCCCGCGGCGCCACGGCCCCCAGCTCTTAGCTGCATGCAGCAGGTTCTGGACGCCCCGCGGGCAGCCTGCCACTCACCTGAGGGGAAGCCGGAGATGACCTTGACCAGGAACACCGGCAGGACGCCCGGCCACAGCAGCAGGCGGGTGATGGCCTTCAAGTCAAACACGCTGGCCCGCGCTCCGCCGGGGGCACCTGGAGAGGCTCATCAGCTCTGCACCCTGCTGGGGGGCCAGGCCTGCAGGCCTCACTGCTCCCCAGGCCCTCAGGTCAGGGGGCGCGGCCCCTCTCTCGGACCCAGCCCGCCCCACCTGTGCTGGGCTCAAGCTCTCAGCAGATGCCCTCCCACCGGCTTTGGCATCTGCTCACGGGGACAGGAGCACATTCACAGCCTCAGCAGCCCCTCTGCACCCGCCCCCTTGGTGGGCACCAGGCAGCTCACCCCACACCCGGACTGGACCCTCGAATTCCGGGAGGTGCTCGGAAAGCACAGCACCTCTGCTCTCAGACCACCTGGCCTGGCCCTGGGCCCAGCTGCTTGGGGGCCTTTGTCCTCCAACTCACGGGACCGGGTGACAAGCTAGGGAGGCAGCCACTGGGCCGCTCTCTGCCTGACACCCCAGCACCCACAGAGCGCTCAAAGCCAGCACTCCCACATCACCCTGCTCAGGGCCTCAGGGTCCTCACAGACACACCCTCCTGGCCTCTCCAGGCTGCCCCGGCGACCCCCCAACGCCTCCAGTGCCCCAGACCGCGCGGCCTGTCTGACTGCCACCTCCCTGCTCCCCACAAACACGGGTCTTCCTCGTGACCGCACTCAGCTTGCCTCCAATGGCGCTGGCACCCCGGAGGGGTAAAGGGAGGAAGGCGTGCATGAGTGGCCCAAGTTCATCCCCCACGTGCCCCGACTGGGACACGCACCCCACCTCAGGGGACAGGAAGCCCTGTGGGCGCTTCGGCACGTCGTGGTTTCAGCAGACTCTTAGTGAGGTGGAGGCGGCCTAGCAGGGGGCCCCGGGCACTGGATGTGGGAGCGGGGCCTCAGGCCTCACACGGGCCGGTATCGGGGGCTCCCAGGGGGACTTACCCGGGGTGGCAGCCTGGGCCTGGGCGCTGGCCCCTTTGGTGCTGGCGGGGATGCAGGTGTAGCTGAGGACGGCTCCCAGGAGGTTGGCCACGAACGCTACGTAGGCTGGACACTGCTTCCTGGGGGCGACAGGCATGCTCACAAGGGCTCATGAGGGTGCCACCCGCCGCATCTGTCCCAGCTGCACCGGCCCTGACAGCTGAGGACAGCTCAAACCCCACCAGCCCCGGCCTGTGACCAGGACCTCAGGGCACATGCAGGAGGTGACAGGTGGAGGAATAGCAGAAGCTCTCAGCACCGGACCTGCACGGTGGCTGCTGTCTGCAGCCTTCGTAGCGTGGAGCCCCCAGAGGCCCCCGAGGGTGGGCGCTGGCAGGGGGAGCCCCAGGAGGGCTGGGGAGGATTCTCCTGGGGACGGCGGGCCCTCAGGGGCAGGAGAGGCCCCACAGGCCAGGGGAACTGAGGCTCCCAGGGCCCTGCACCCTTCCCCTTCTGGGGTGCTGGACGGCATCTGGGAAAGCAGCCATTGCCCCTGGTGACACGGGTCTGGAGTGAGACGGCCTGCAGGCCGACGGGGAGCCACACGCCCTCCTGGAGGGGCTGGTACCTGGGCCTGGAGAGGGGGGGTTGGCCCCGCAAAACCCAGAACATGACCCTTGGGCTGCCCTCCCCCCACTGCCACCAAGGGCTGTGACTCAGGATCCCCACTACGCTTTCACTTCTAAGGGAGCCTCACACCATGAGTCACCCCATAGCAAGCCGGCCCTTGACCCCTCTGGGAGCCACGGACTCCGCCTCCAGGTCCAGACAGGCCGTGTCACCTGCGGGTACTGGCACCGGGGGCTGGCTGGGCTGGCGGCTCAACCTGTCACCATTTCCTCCTGAGGGCTGTCCCCTCCCCGGGGGGGAGCCAGGGAGCCAGGCCTGTGCACAGCTGAACACCTTTCCCCTCGGCAACAGAGAAGTCTCCTACACTCCACAAAGGCCCTTCTCTCTGCGGCCCCATGGCTTCCTCCACAGGCCACACCCTGTCCTCAAACGAGGGCTTGCTCTATCAGGTGGCCAGTGTCCAGCCCCAGAGGGCAGCTGGGCCTGGGTGGAAACCTGTGCCGAGACCCCAGTGGACATCGGACCGGGGAACGAATGTGTGAGCTGTTCACATGGACACACAGGCCTGCCCAAGACCTCATCGAAGCCTCAAGCCTGGCCTGCTCAGGGCCTCCGGACACAGACACGAGTGGGTGATCAGTGTCCCCGGAGACACCTCCCGCACCTCCAAACGCGGCCAGCCACAGGCTGCCCTTGGCCCGCCACGGAGCTCGGGGACGGCTTGCCCAGCCCCCCTCACCAGGCCCGCAGGCTGCACACACGCGCACTCGGAGCTCCCTGGGGGAGCACGGGCTGGAAGGGCCCTGCTCCACATGGGACCAGGGAAGCCGGTGGGGACGGGAGCCATGGCCACCCCTCATTTCTCAGGCCGGGGCCTGCCTGGGCTCACACAGTGGGCCGGGGTGGAGCTGACCCCTCACCTGCCCCATGGCCCGTCTCTGCCCCCACCCACTCCAAACGCCCCCTGTGCAGGAGGCAGAGGGCCTTTGCATCACTGGCTGAGGGTGCTGGACCCCGGGGGGGTGCACCTCTCTTTGGCCAGCAGGAGCTGGTCTGTGACGTGAGCAGGGACACCCCAGCCGTGGCGGCTGGCCCCACAGAGAAGGGCCCTTTCTTCAGGAGTCTGGCCTCAGAGGCCCGCAGGT
This sequence comes from Lyroderma lyra, assembly GCA_004026885.1. Lineage (NCBI taxonomy): Eukaryota > Metazoa > Chordata > Mammalia > Chiroptera > Megadermatidae > Lyroderma > Lyroderma lyra. The sequence continues at coordinate 36,482 of PVJL010009334.1, forward strand.
CACTGGTTGGGGCCGGAGGGGACAAAACCTGCTTTCTCTTCCAGATGCCCCGGAAATGTGGGGGGGGGGGGCAGGGGCGGCCACTTAGATGGCTATTTTGGGAGGCTGGTGACAAGCGAGGGGCGGGTGGCAGGGAGTCAGACCGCGTCTCCTGGGATCTTCCCTGTCCCTTGCCTGGTGGCCAGTGAACCAAAGGGGCACAGGGACCCTGGGGGCCGCCGGCATGGAGTAGGGGTTGTCCTCCCTGACTCCCCAGGACAGGAACTGAAAGGGAGAGGCAGGTTCAGTCCCTGGGCCTCTGCACAGAGGGTCCTCTCAGCTCGAGTGCCCTCCAGCCTTGTGTCCACAGCACAGCTGGGGCCGCCCCTCCCAAGGGGCCTTCTGCTCAAAGCGCCCCCAGGGTCAGCCCCCTGCTGGGGCACCTGCTGCCCTGGGGAACTTGGGGACGGGGGATGGGGCTCCGGGACGCATCGGACCCTTCTTACAAATGGAACCCGAGGGCAAGCAGCATTGGGACCAGCGGCGTCCGACCTCTCGGCGGCCCTGGGCCACACGGCAGGTACGCTCACACTCACGGCTGCTGCTGAGCCACCAGAAAAGGTGGCAGAAACCTCTCAGTGTTTGAAGAACGTGTGTGGGGCAGCATTCAAAGTCGTCCTGGGCCGCAGGCTGGACGCACCTGCTCCAGTGTCTGCCCCCCGCCCACCTTTATTTTTGGTTGAACGGATGGGCAGGAGGCTGGATGGACAGACCCAAGGACAACACGAAAGGCCACCCGAGTCCTTCTGTCCTTCTCTGTGGCTACTTTGATGGGTGACCTCCTTTCCTCAGATACAAATGAGGGCTGAGCTCACGGCTGCCACCCTCCTGGGTCACCCTGTCCACCCCCCGAACAAGGCCGCATGGGTCACTGGGGGCTGCAGGGCTGTCCTGGAGCCCCATCCACCGGCTGTGATTCCTTGTGGCTGGCGGCTGGCGCTGGTCAAACGGCGGCCACAACTGCTGTCCTTCACCCTCACCTCCAGGCCTGGAGTTTGCTCACGTGGCATTACTAGGAGGGCAGGGGACTGGCCACCTGCCCACCCTATGTGGACTCTGTGACTGTCCCCTCGACTTGACCCCGTCCAGCTCCAAGGTGACCATTACTGACGGAGCTGCCCTCCCCACATGCTCCGAAGCTCTGAGAGGTGACAGTATGTGGCCAAGTTCCCCTGGCCTAGATGAAGGGGAGGCTCAGGGTCTCTGAGGCTGTACATCCCTCTCCTGTCTGACCTGGGGACAGGCTGGGGTCAGCCAGGACCCAGCTTCACGTGATGTCTGGACGTGAGGAGCTCTAGAGTGTTAGCGGATGTCCAGCCTGGAGCTCGGGGCGAAGTCACCCCGAAGTCATCCCACCTGATCCACACCCCAGAGCACTGTGACAGGAGCCATGGAATGGAATTCCTGGGGCACTCCCCATCAGCCTGCTTGTGGCTGCGCGGTCCCAGCACAGGGCCCTAAAGCCAAACCCTGTGCAGCCCTGCGTCTCCCAAGCACACAGGCCTCCCAGCCGCCCCGGCTGCCTCCTCCTGGGCCTCTGCACGGCCTGTCCGCTGCCTAGAGCGCAGTCCGTCCCAGCCCCTCCTTCACCCACTGACTTCTCGGCCCCATCACTTCCGGCCCTTTGCGTCCCATCTCTGTATTTCCTGGGGGGACAGCTCCCTACAGCTGGGCAGGAGAGGCCTGGCTGGCACTGCGGCCTCAGCGAGCCGCCTGAGCCTCAGGTGGGGCAGGCTACCTGGCTGACTGATGACTCACTCCTGTCCCAGAGCCATTCAGGGCAGCCCCAAAGCCTACTCATTAACTCGCAGGGGAAGCTGGCGTGTCAGCGGGCGGAAACCGTCTATCAGCAGGATAAGGGGTTCCCATGCCGTCGCCCGGACCGGCTGAGGCCCTGAGGGCCCCACAGGCCTCACTCGTGCCAGAGCTCAGAGCCAGGCCACTCACCGGCCAGTGAATGCCCAGTAGTGCTGGCATCGGCCCCTGACACCCAGCTCTGCCCCACCTCTGGGGTGGTCTGTGGCTGGATGCTCCCCTAGCCCAGCACTCATAATCTCCCAGGCCTGATGGGCGTCTGCCCAAATTCCAACCGCTTCTGGGGGCTGAGGGCCCAGCTGTGTCCAGGACTTGTGGGGCCCCACCTGTCCATCCCAGAGGTGAGCGGAGCCTCCTCCAGCCCTGGGGAGGAGGCCCTGGGGGCACCCCCTCTCCCTGCCTGTTCTGAGCTTAAGGACCCGTCATCAGCGGCTCCACTTTCCTTGGGTCTAACCGGGCCCTCCTGCCATCTGTAGCTCAAAGCCCGGGGGACTGCACCCTCGACCCTGCCCAGGCTGACACTAGGCACCCAAGACCCCTGATGTCCAGAGCCTAGCCCACCCACGCAGAGCTGGAGGACAGAGGGCCTTGGTGAGGTGCAGGGAGGCCAGCCGAAGACCCCGGCCACTGAGTCCAACCATCGGGCCTGCATGTGACACGAGGCTGTCTGAGTCTCTGGGACCCACCCCGGGACATGACTCAGGTGGGCTGGGCAAGCTGGCGCTGCCCACCCCGAGGCGCATGGCCTTCTTGTAGGGGAGGGTATGAGCGAGGGTTCCCTAGGCTGTGAGGTGCTGGACTCAGGGCCATGCGTCACAGAGCCACCCCCGTACCTGCTAAGTGAGTCAGACCCAGGTCTGGGCCTCCCAGCCCTGAGCTCCAGGCTCGGCCCAAACCAGTTATACCAGTGCCTGTGCCACAGCCTGTGTCTGCCAAGGCCACTTCCTCCCTCTAGCTGCCCGCCGGGGTCAGGGAACGGCGTGTGGCTGGGGGCTGGGGCACGGGGCTGGGGTGGGCAGAGGTCAGCCAGGGAGATGGGACGCTGGCTCGTGCCGTGGGGCATTAGGGTCCTGGGGCCTGGGCCTTGGACAGGGACTGGGAGCTCCTTGGGGGACCCCGCCCTCTCTCGGGCCCTGGTTTCTTCACCCATCAAAGGAAGTTTTAAGGATCTAACACGCCTTGGATCTTGGGATGAAAGAGGGAAGCTAATGGAATGTTCTGGAAGGTGAAGGCAGGGGTGGAAGCCATCTTGGGAGCTGCTGAGTGTGAGAGAGAAGTAAATGGTATCCTCTGGGTCAGCAGTAGCCTGCAGAAAAAGGCAGGGGACGATGAGAGGGACCGAGGGACAGGCTGGCGAGGGGAGTCAGTGCGTGTGTTTGTCCCTGACACCTCACAGCTCCCCTGGGAGCGAGCAGGGGCCGAGGGGCCCATTTCTCAGGTGAGAATACCTGGCGAGGGGAGGAAAGGTGCTCACGGTGGCAGGTGGCCGGGCTGGAAGGTGAACTGCCTACCTGGAAGGGTGGGAACGTCCCGGTGCCGGGGGCAGGAGGTGGGGGCTCCTCCCTGCCCTGTCTCCCCCGCCCCCATCCGCTCCACGCCCCTGACCCTCTCTCTTCTCTCCCTGGGGAGACAGGCCGTCTTTCCCTTGACCATGACCCATGTCTGGAGTCAGGCTCTTGCCCCCACCCAGCATGAAAGGGAAGCAGCTGCTGAGCAGGTGGGATCCTTGGTCACTGTCACCTCCTAGGCGTGGCAGCCCTCCCCTCCTTCACCCACATGTCCCTCGGCTTCCAAACCGTCCTCTTGGACTTCCTTCCCACCCTGCCATTGTCACGCCTCTACGACCAGCCCCCACCGGCCACAAACTGAAACAGCTCCCAGGGCTCAGAAGCCCCCACAGGGACGCAGCCTTGCGCCAGCTGACACCCCCTCGCCCGGCCAGCTGCTCGCACCCCCAGGCGCCTACGGGGCACCAGACTCAGCCTGACAGAGACCCAACTCCTGCTGGTGCCCCAGGGTGCCCAGATCTCAGGGGGGCCCACGGCTCCCCAGGGCCAGCCAGAGTCGGGGCACGGCCTTGCGTCCACACCTGCATCCCACCCATTAGCAAGACTGGGCCAGAGCCGGCCCTCGGTCCTCTGCCCCGATGGCCACCCCTGGTTCGGCTGCCATCCTGTCCCTCCCTGACCAGTGCGGTAGCCGCCTTGCTGTCCCCCTGCAGTGGCCGCAGCCCCCACATTCCCAACACAGCTGCCGGGTTCACCCACCCAGGGCTCCATGGGCGAGCCCCCCGCCATCCCCTCCTCTGTCTCCTCCCGGCTTCCCCACTCCAGCCTGAGTCCTGCAGGAAAGGGCTTGCTGCCTCCCCCATCACCTCCTTGAGGTGACCCCCTGTCCTCGTGGCCCCCCGTCCTGCCGTATTACCACTTTTACACCCAGCACTTGGACCTGGCCTAGTGGGAACATGTCGTATTGGTTTCATGGGCAGCCTCGCCCTGTCTCCCCGAACCTGGAGCCCAGTGCACTCGGTAGCTGTTCAATGAACACGGTGAGGAACCCACTCTCTTGCCTGAGGCACTCACCACAGGGGACCCCGGAAGCCCAGGCTGATGAAATGCTGGGGAGGGGGATGGGAGCAGGGAGAGAGCCCGCCCACCAGAGAGGGAGGTGTCGTAGGAGGCCACCATGCCCTCTGTCCCCCAAGCTGTGGGGCTCAGCCATCACCCAGCTGCCTCCATCACTGTTGGCTGTGCTGGAAGGTGGGGGGGGGGGGGGGTAGTCAGGAACTCTGGGGAAACTGAGCCCCCCAGAGGCCCAGGGGCTGGCATAGGGTCATTCAAGATTGGGGGGGAGGTGCCAGCCTGATGGCCAGCAGCACCCGGCCAACGTGTGTGTGTGTGTGTGTGTGTGTGTGTGTGTACAGGTGTGAGCTTGCCTGGTGTGGGTCTGTGTGTGTGGTGCAGACACCAGGAAGGCTCCTCCCTGAGCGGACTCCCAGGGCAGCTCCCCGAGACCTGCACAGGCTGGGGGCATCACCAGGGAGCAGGTAGGGGCCCCCACCCACAGCTGAGCTGGGCGGCCACCGCCCAGACCAAAACCAAATGCTTGGGCCAGAATGAAGGTGCGGTGCAAGGTCCACTCCTATGGAGAAAGCCAATTTTGAGTGGGTGTTGGGCACTTCCGGGGAGGGAGAGATGGGGGAGCTGGTCTCCCAGCAGCGGAAGGGAGGTCCCTCTCCCTGGGTCCAAGGTTAAGCTCTTCCCGCAGCAGGCACGCCCAGGGCCGCCGGTACAGCCAGCCCTGTGCAGCTCCACCGCAGGGTCCCGAGCCTTGGGCCATGTGTGGGAGCTGCCCGCTGGACTCTCAGGGTGCTGGGCAGGGGCTCAGTCCTCCAGGCCAGGGCCTGGCAGCTGGGAGGACCTCGGACCTCTGGGGGTGCAAAGCCGGTGTGTGCGTGCGTGCGTGTGCGTGGGAAACGACAGAGGCACTAGTGATTAAACCGCCCACAAGCTGCCTCGGCGCCTCCAGGGGCTCCGATCCGTGGCAGGTAGCTCCCCATCGCAGGGCCCCAGGGCAGGCCCGCGCCCAGCGCCTGCCGTCAGGTTTCCTAATTTCCGTCCGGCCCCTGGCGGCCAGACGGGGACCTGGGACCAGCGCCTGATGCGACTGCACTCGCGGGGCGATGGCGCCCCCTGCCGGCCGCGCCGCCCTCCGGACCCGCCCACCGGGTGGGTCCGGGCAGGTCCACCTCCGCCAGACCCAACCCGCTCCGCGTGCAGACCGAGGCCCGGGGAGGTGGCGGGGATGGGCCGAGGACCCGGGGCCCGGCGACGGCGCGGAACCGACCCAGTCTCGGCCGTCGTGGCCAGCGCTCCCACCGCCCTCGCCCGTCCGGCCGGGTCTCCATCCCGGCCACTCACCCGAACGCAGCGCTCAGGGTCCCGCCGAACAGGGAGCCGAGGATGGTGCCGACGCCGAAGCAGAGGCCGAGCCGGCCCAGGGCCGCGGACCGCTGCTCGGGCGCAGACAGGTCGGTGATGACCATCTGGGCGGCTGGAGGGGAGGCGGGGGCTGAGCGCTGGGGACCCCTAGCTGACCCCAGTGGAGCGCAGCCCGCGCCCACACATCCCCCTCGGAGCAGCCTGGGGAGGCAGGTAGCCTTGCCCCGCCCCCTCTGGCTCAGGCCCCGCCCCTTGCCAACTCTCCCCGCGTCTCTCCTGCCCTGCCCTCCGCCCGGCTACCTGGGCAGCCCGCAGCCCCACCCCCGGCCCTCTGCAGGCCTGGAGGCGCCCTGCCGGGTCCCACCTGGCATCGTGTGCATGAACGCGGCGGGCAGGCGCGAGGCGAAGAGCAGGGCCACGCGGGGCAGGGCCGGGCTGCAGGAGGCCACCAGGAGCAGGTAGAGCAAGCAGGCCGCCAGCGAGGACACGGTGAAGGCGGCCCGCGCCCCACGCTGGTCTGCAAACCTGTGGGGCACCGCAGCCGTGACCCTCACGGTTGGCACGCAGACTTCCCGTCCTCTGCTCCCATGTCCACCCCGCGGGACTGCCGGGGACCAGGCCAAGGTGCTTCCACCCACAGGGCTGATGGGCAAGACCGAGCTGGTGCTGTCAGGGTGCGGGAGGACCTGGGCCCACACCCCTGTTAGGCTGCTGGGCCTCCCTCCGCTCTGCCTCAGTTCCCCCGTCCTTCCAATGGCAGCTTTCAGTGACCTTGGGGTGTCACTCCCTATGAGAGTAACTTGTGGGACCTGAAGGGACCAAGTGCCTGTGCGTGTTTTACACAAAGAGTGTCCCAGGCTCCGGCCCGGCCCCTCAGCTCTGGGCAGTGCCAGGAGCCCGGGTCTGGTTTTACTGTGTCAAATGTCCCAGCAAAGTGGCTGGTGGGGCCCCCAGCTCAGCAGCACCTAGAATCTGTCTCACCCATGAGACCCTCTCTCTGACCACAAACCAGAGTTAGTGGAGGTCCTGGGCGGGACAGCCTGGAAACGGCCTCCATCCAGCCTGAAAGGCACTGAAGCCCCTCTGGGCCTCCATGCGTCCCTCTGTGTGCCCTCACCCAGGTGGGGCCCAGTGCGAGGTCGGAACCAGCCTGACCCTGCCCGTGACCCCCGAGGGGCGGGCCCAAACTACCTGCCGAACAGGGGCCCGCCCAGCAGCTGGAGCACACCGAAGGTTGTCTGCAGGTAGCCAAAGGTGACGGAATCCAGGCCCAGCGTCCGGGACAGGTACTGAAACACAGGGAGGGGTCTATGCGCAGGGGCTGGGCAGGACCCCGGGATTGGGAATGGGGGGGTCCTTCGTGAGCAGGAGGGAAGCCTGGGCCTGTTCCTGACGTCCCCTCTGTGTGCCTGAGAAGGGGCCATGGGACACAGGCTCATGTAGGAGGAAGCCTGTGGGGGCCTCTGGGTCCAGATTTCAGGGGTCCAGTGGAGGCAGCTGCTGGCCCCTTCCCCTCTGCGGGGTTCACTTCACATGGGTGAGGGGAGGCACCTGTCCCCAAGGATTTTGGCTTCATTCACTCAGAGCTGCATGGTGAAGACTGTAGTGTCCCCAGGCCAGCAGGAGATTGTCCCAAAGTGCCCTGATGGCCTCCAGGAGGTGGCCCATTTCCCAGCCTACACTGAGTGGGGAGCTCCTCCTGTGGGACGCCCATCTCAGGAGTGCAAGGTGACAGTGTCCCTCCAGGAAACCGGAGGTGGCCTGGGGACCTGGGTTGCCTGTCCTCACGCGACTTCAGTACTCCTGTAGCTGCTCCTTCCCCAACCCTGGCCTCTGAGTTTCTGCCGCCTCCCTGCAGTGATCCCACATGTGATGGTTAAATAGTGTCCCCCCACCGCCCCCCCCAAAAGATAGGTTGAAGTCCTAACCCTCAGTGCTCAGGATGTGACCTTATTTGAAAGCAGCGTCTTTCTTGAGGTCATCAAGTTACAGGGGGGTCATTAGGGTGGGCCCTAATCCTTATGGAAAGTGGGGTTCAGACGCACACCCAGAGGCAGAGGGGGTGTATGCCACAAGCTGGGGACTGTCTGGGGCCACCAGAAGCTGCAAGAGGCAGGAAGGATCCACGCCCCCCCCCCCCCCCCCCCCCCCCCCCCCCCCCCCCCCCGCCATGCTTCACTGCCTGGACCTGGACTTCCGGCCTCCAGAACTGGGCGACAATGAACTTCCGTTGCTCTCAGTGGCGGACCCAGGAAGAGAACGCGCTGCACGTCCCGGACCCCACCTGTGCTCTCCGGAGGCCTGGTCGGGGACCTCCACTGCTTCCCTTCTCTCTCCTGTGCACACTTCCGCTCCCCAGTGCAGCCTCTGGCTGGGCCATGGGCTCCCCTGGCCCCCTCGCCTGCCTCTCCCCTAACCTGCGGAACCTGGGCAGCTGAGGGGGGCCGGGAAGTTGGGAGCCCAGCTGTCTCTCCTCTGAGGACCTGGGCTCAGTCATTGCACTGTCCTCTTGTGAGTCCCCTCTCTCTCTCCCATCCCACTGTACCCACCTCCTCCCCCATCATATCCCAGCCTCTGGCCTCCTCAAGGACAGGGCTCTGAATGTCTCTCTCTGCCCCGCTCCTCTCAGAGGATGCACCCCTGCTGTTTTTCTCCAGTTTCTCTCCACCCCTCCCCTCCCCTCCCTTTGTCCCCTTTGCCCCTCTGAGGAGCTGCCCGCCTTCCCTCCCTCCTGCACCCTCCCATTCCTGGCGGCCATCCCTGACTGGCTCCCGCTCCCATAGGCGCTCAGCTCCGTGCCCTGCCCTCCGCCGTGATCCCCCCTGCTCTGGACCACCTACATTCACCCCAGGGGAGCCCCACCTGGTGGCCCCAGCACCTCTGTCCTGAAAGCTCCCTGCCTCTCCACTCAGCATCTCAAAGCATTCTGACTCAGTGGGCCCCCTGACCCCACTGTGGACACCCGACCCAGACCAGACAGCAGAGGACCTTGGGGGCTCTGGCACTTCCAAAGCTCCCTGGGAGGGCACTGGCACCCCACGAGGGTCAGAGCCTGTGGGCCACTCCGTGGGGTTTGGAGAGAATATGCGTACATGGGTGCATGTGTGTGAGTGTGTGTGTACGTGTGTGAATGCGTGTGTGCGTGCGTGTGTGCAAGTGTGCGTGCATGCATGTGTGTGCATGCGCGTATGTGTGTGTGCATGTGAGAGTGTGTACGTGTGTGCGTGCATGTGTGTACGTGGGTGCGTGTATGCATATGTACACGTGTGTGTGTGCATATGTGCGTGCTAGTGTGTGTGTGCATGCATGTGTGTGCGTGGGTGTGTGTGTGTCCGTGCGTACGTGTGTGTGCATATGTGTGTGCAAGTGTGTGTGTGCATTCATGTGTGTGCATGGGGTGTGTGTCCATGTGTACGTGTGTGTGCATACGTGTGTGCGAGTGTGTGTGTGCATGCATGTGTGTGCGTGGGGGATGTGTCCGTGCGTACGTGTGTGTGCATACGTGTGTGCGAGTGTGTGTGTGCTGTGTATGAGTGTGCGGGTGTGTACGCGCAGGCAGTCCTGAGCAGATGGGAATGAGTGACCGGCTGGCCAGCCGTAATGGAAGGGCACAGTGGCCACTTAACCGACTGCCTGCTACGGCCAGGCAGCTTGGGACCAGCAGTGGCAGCACGGAATGTATGAGAGGGGCCAAGTCCTGTCCCAGGGCCGGGGAGACAGAAGTAACTCACACCTGGGGTAGGATGTGGGGTGTGGACGAGCTGCATGAGGACTGACCAAGCCGGGCCAGGGATGAGGGGAAGCAGCTCTAAGTACCAGAAAGGAGTCCGGAGGGACTGCGTGCAGCTCGGAAGTGAGCAAGGGTCAAGAGGTCAAAGGTCTCAGGCGGGACAGGAGGCACAGAGCTGGGACACCTAGGGGAAGGGGTGCCGATGAGGGTGTCTGAAGGCTGCATGGCATTTGGGGTGGCTTTCTCTAGCTCCTCCTCAGGGGCTGGATATGCTGATGGGGGGTGGGGGACAAGAGGCACAGTCCCTGGGTCCCCTAACTTGCTCAGTTTTAGTGGTGAGGGGCCCCAGCCCTGCTCTGTGACCCTGCACAGGTGGACCATGAGAGTGACAGTGAGGGCCAGCTGATGGCCGGGCTGCCTGGGGAGGAGGGACTCACCGGCATGATGGAGAACTGCATGAAGAGGCAGGTGGACTCCAGGGAGGCCAGCAGGTAGGTGAGCAGGAGGACCCAGCGCCGGCCCAGAGCGTCCATCCCAGCAGGGGACCGGCCCTGGCCCCTGCGGGCCCCGGCTCCCTGCATCTGGGCCAGCGCAGCAGGTGACCTCACAAGGATCCAAGTAGGAGGCTGGTGGAAGGGAACAGGCAGGGGGCAAAAGTCCTGCTGTGTCGGGCAGGCGGGCGGGGACAGTGCTGCAGGACACCCCACGGGCTCTCCAGCAGCCTGCTGCGCAGCCTCGGCCAGCCTTGCCCCTTGGAGAACAGGGCGGGTGGCTGTCTCCCTTCACAGTCCACAACTCGGGGTGTCTGGGCACACAGCCCCATGGAACTGAAGACAGGCCCCCCCCCTGCAGGTGCCTCACACAGGAAGGCACTGGCGCCCCGTTTATAGAGGGCGACCAGGCAGGCACTGGTTATTGACTGCAGCACAAGGAGGTGCCTTCCAAGGGTGTGGGGCTCATCTGGATCCCTGTGTGGGATTGGGGGGCTCCCTAGGCCCACAGTGCACCCCATAACTATGGAGCAGCTTTTAGTGGAAGCCCTACCTGTCTCCCCCCGCCAGAGCCTGAGGGGGCTTCCGGAGTGGCCTGGGGTGGGGTGGGGGGCACAGGCAGGACTGCTGTGCCTCCCCTCCGGGAGCAAACCCAGTCTTCTGCCACCACCTCAGCCTGCAGGAACCGGATGTTGTGACTCCCGCGAAGCCTCCATAGAGCCTTGTCCACGGGACTATACAGCGGGCTCCAGGGTGGCCTTCACAGCCTGGGTCCCGGGGCGGGGTGGGGGGTGACAGCAAAGAGAGGACCTGGGCTTCGCCTAGCCGCCCTCCCCATCTCGGGGTGCAGGGGGGCTGGGGAAAACAGTCTGGGGCACCTGGTTGGGCACGGGCTGGACGCTGCGCCGGGCGCGGGTCGGGGCGCCCCTCGCCCCAGTGAGCTCCGGTACCTGCCTTCACAGAACTCAGGTCCGGCGGCGTGAGCCCCTCCCGGGGTGAGTTAGACCCTGGTTCTTCCGGGACTGGGCTCGGGGCCCCACCCTCTAGGGGTGACCTAAGACTCGGGCCCGCCCAGAGGAACCTGAAACATGGCCCCGCCCTCGCCCGCGCGCGGCCTCCTCACTCATTGGCCGAGCCTGACACGCCCCCGGCGGGCCCCGCCCCGCGGCCGGGGCTTCCCGCGCCGCCTCCCCCTCCCTGGCCTGACTGCCCCGGGGCGCCCGCACCCCCGCTTCTCCCAGGGCCGAGTGAGAGGCCGGGCAGCACGGTGTCCCGTCCCGGCATGGGGTGGGCAGGGTGGGGAGGGGCAGGAGCCGAGGGACGGGGCACAGGGGCTGGGAAGGACAGGAAGGGAGAAGGGTGGACGGGAGGGGAGACCCGGAGAAGGGGAGGGGAGACAGGGGCTCGCCGGGGAACCCCCTGGGGGCTGCTGGGAGTTCCCGAGATGTCCGTTTTCCCCATTTCACCCAGCGGCGACCCTGCCCCCTTTACGGGGGTGCCGGGTGCTGCAGCCACGCGGAGCCCCTGCTGGAGCTCTGGGGCGCACCCAGCTCCGGTTTTCGGCTCCCCGGAGAAGGAACCGGGCGCCCATTCAGGGCCACCCCGCGCCTAGCAGCTCGGAGCCAGGCCGCAGGCCCATAAGTCAAAACGCAAGTGCCCTCTGTCACGTGGTAACCAGCGCTCAGCACGGCGGAGAACGCGGGGGACAAGGAGACGCGGGGGGCAGCCTCAGAGCCCCGCCGGCTGCGGGGGCCCAGGGAGGGCTGGCGGGGCAGGCGAAGGCCAGGCCGCTGCTGGCAGCGCCAGGGAGCCTCAGGGCCCCCCTCACAGCGTGCGGGCTGGGGTCAGCAGGGGGCGTGGCTGGTGTCCCACCCCTCTGTATAGCGGCCCTGTGGGCTAGGAAGATGTCCGTCCAAACAGGCACACGGCGGGGCGCACCTTTGGTTCTGAGGACAGGGTGCCCCATTCTCTGCCAATCAGAGATATTGAGGGTGAGAGCGCCCAGAGCTGGGGCAGAACGGCAGAGTTTTCCGGGAAGGACTGCATAGAGGGCTGGTCTGGGGAAGGGCGGCGACAGCAGCCTCTTGGTGTCATACATTCAGGACTCCGGGGTGGGGGTGGGGGGTAGTATTGGAGTCTAGATGGTTCCATGATCCATGGGGCCCCGGGAAGGGACTGTCCCCAGAGGGGCTCCAGAGCCCCCAGGGCCCGCCCAGACAGGCTCCCTCCAGGTCTGTCTGCTGCCAACCTGGCCAGGAAGTTGGCACATCAGCTGGCCCCTCCTGGGTTCCCCCTGCCCGAGGTTAGGGCGGGGGGCAGGCAGGGGAGACCAGGGCCCTCTGGAGCTTGTGGGGTGGGCAGAGAGGGGCTGGTTACTCACTTGTCCCTCCTGAGCCAAGAGGGTCCCGTGGGTGGTGGGAGACTGGTCAGAGCTGAAGCAATGAGATCTTGCCTGAGTATTTGTCACAGACAGTATCAGTGAGGGCGGGGAGCTTCCTGGTCCCCAGGAAGTGTGGGCAAGCTGCCCTTAGGGCTGGATGAGGACAGAGCAGCACCTGGGAGCCTAGAACCCCTAGACCAGGTAGGTGTTCCTCCTCCAGAGCACGCAGCCTTGGCTGTGGGCCAGCGTGCTCACTTAGCTGCTCCACAAACGCTCCGCATTCTCCCAGAATCCACAGCGCCTGGGCCCCTTGGAGAAGCACGCTGACAGCTCTCACACACTGGTGGGCCCAGGCGCATTGAGAAATCTGGGGGTGGGGCTGGGGAGGAGGGCTTCTCAGGTGAGGTGATGCCTGCAGGGAGCCTGCAGGATGCACGCAGACTGGCCAGATCTGGGAAGGGCATGCCAGGCAGAGGGAACAGCATGGACAAAGCCCGAGTGTGGGGTGTTTAGAATCCGAGAACCCTTGAGGGTGAAGGTGAGCAGTGGGGTGAGGGTGGAAAGGTTGGGTCTGGAGCAGGCGGGTGAGGCCCAGATCTCAGAGTATCTCACAGGTCACAGGGAGACCCTGGGGAGCCCCAGAGGGCTGGAAGTGGGAGAAATGGGGTGAGATGTGCCCCGAGGAGGGTCACCCTGACTCAGTGTGCTGGGGGATGACAGACCTGAGTGTCCCCGAGTTGGCAGCGTCCAAGGGGCCGGAGGACATCTGAACTGGTGACCAGCCGTGAGACAGGCAGCCTTGCTGAAACCGACAAACGTTTATTGAACATCTACTGTGTGCCAGGTGCTTGGAATATTCGACCCAGGGAATTGCCTGTGTGTAGCACACCTCAGAGTGCGTGCGTGCATGCGTGCTTGTGTGCGTGTGGGGGTAGGGCAGATGATATCCAATATGTGTGACGCATAAGGTAGGCTTTGCTCTGCAGGCAGTGGAGGCATCGCAGGGCTCTGAGCTTGCATCGTGTTCTAGAAGGAACCTGTGGCTCACGTGCTCATCAGAGACTGAGGGTGTGGGCAGCGAAGGGCGGCTTCTGCAGTCCCATCGCGGGTGCCCTGGACTTGGGTGGGAGGTGGCTGTGGCGGGTTTGAGGGGTCAGATTCTACATGTCTGGGGAAGGAAGAGCTGACAGATGTACCAGTGGGTGGTGTATAGGCCAGGAGAGCACCCGCAGAACGGGCCTGGGGTGGGGGACCAGGACAGTTCCCGCAGAATGGGCCAGGGGTGGGGGACTAGGACAGCGCCTGCAGAATGGGCCAGGGGCGGGGGTGGGGGAGCGCCCACAGAACGGGCCTGGGGTTGGGGTGGGGGGCACCCACAGAACGGGCCTGGGGTGGGGGTGGGGGAGCGCCCACCCAGCAGGCCTGGGGTCGGGGCGGGGGCCGGAGAGGGCCCGGAAGCTCAGTGGTCCAGTGGGTGGCATCATGGCTCAGCACACGAGTGCAGGTGTGTGCAGTCTGGGGCTGTGGTCTGAGCCAGCGGTGTGAACTAGGGTGCCGTCTGCATTAACACAGCATTTAGGACCCTGACTGCAAAAGAGGAGTCCAGGAGTGGGGTGATGAGGGGTCCTGTGGAACGTGCTTGGAACAGTGCTCCTTACTTTCATTATTGCCTGAGGGCTCACCTCAAAGTCATTTCTTCAGGGACGCCAGCGTTTTGGCTGGGCCTGTGCCGGGGCAGGGGGCAGGGCGCCATGTGGGTCCCCTGCGGGCCCCTCACCTCTCCTTAGCCCAGGTGACGCAGTTTCGGGCTGCGGCCAGCAGGGGGCGCCCAGGCCCACAGCTCGGTCTGTGCCCCCGAACCTCAGGCTCAGGTCCCTGTCCTTGGGCAGTCTGACGCCAGCTGGTGTCCTGGAAGTCACAGCATTACGAGGGGCGCCCCAGCTGCTGCAGGCACCGGGGGCCAGGCCTTTGTTTGTCAGCTCCACCTCAGAGGTGGTCGGGTCAAGGGTGTGGGAGAGCGGGCTTGAAGGCCCCCTGCAGATGCCCCCTGAGGGACTGGGCTGGCAGGTGTTGAGGAACCTTCCAGAACGTGTGTCTATGAATAGACTTCTGGGGTTAAGGTCTGGGTGGGGACTTCTTGGAGGAGAGGGCCTGGGCGGGACCTTGTCTAGCTGAGTGTCAGTTCTGATTTACCCTGTGGGTGGGTTCAGCCCACATCCAGCTTTGTCCCCAGAGAGTCTCTGCCAGCCCCGGGGGCTTCTCCACTGGCCCCCGTGTCCAGCTGGAAGGAGTCCCCAGCCTGTGCAGGGGGCAAATGCCAGAATGGACTGGCCAGAGGTGGAAAAGCCAGATGCCACCTGCAGAAATCTGGGCCCACTGGCACCCTGGGGGCAGCTGGGGGCTGTGGCCACACTTAGGCTGACCAGACGTCCTATGAAATGGGACAGGACCGTTGTTTTCTGTGCCGTTTCAAACGGGATGTCTGGTCAGCTCCCTGGCCCCTCAGCAAGGACCTGCGACCTCTCCCCTCCTGCATTCCTCCTTCTCCTCCCCAGCCCCACACCGCAGGGTCCCGGAGCCTTCTGACCCGGCCCGCCTGGACCCGCAGCCTTGGCCCCGGCCTGGCTCACTGGGCACGTCCTCAGCTCCCTCCCAGCCCCTGGGCCCTGCAGACACCGCCCTGCCCGCCGGCCCCCCAGCGCCCTCCCGCCGCAGCGCACTGAGCTCCAGCTGTGATGGGCCTGCATGTGGCCACCTCGCCTGCTGGGTCCCCCACTTCCTGGGTTCCTCCTCTCATCCCAACCTGGGTGGGGCCCGCTGGGGCTCCTGCCGGACCCCACTGTCTGCCATCGTGGTGCAGGTCACCCTAGTAGCTGTAGACGGTCAGTGCTTGTAACGGGCTGTGGGTGGCTTGGAGGTGCACCCCAGGCCTCTCCTGGTGCCCCACAGGGTTTCCTGAGGTTGTAGGATGATTTGTGGGCTGATGGAAATTGTGGAGCACCCTCCCCCCAGGCCTGCTTTCTCTGCTGCTCCCCTGGCCACGCCGCTGCCTGGAAGGGCCTGTGTCTGCCCCCTCCCCCCAAGTCAGACCCCAGCTCCCAGCCCAGTCGTCGCCGCCGCCATCGTTAGAAGCAGCTGGAGTCCAGGGACTAAGTGTGTGTCCCCTTGTGGTCACCCAGGCCCCACGCCAGTGGCAGGCAGGACTGGGCAGGTGCAAGCCAATGGGGAGGCCCCCGGTCAGCGGAGAGCCGTCTCCAGCCTGGGGGCTTGGACCAGCAGTGATGGCGGAACAAAGGCAGAGGGCGCTGGGGTGCAGGCGGCGCAGGGGGCGACGAGGCAGGAAGGGGAAGAGGAGGAGCTGGGGGTGAGGAGGAAGGGGCGGAGGGGTGGAGGGGGAGGGGCGGGCCGGCCTTCCCCTTGGGTCTCCAGCCTGTCTGTCCCCGTGCCCCTCGGCGCTCCTTGGCCCCCGAGCCCCACCTATCCTGCGTGTTATTTGCCACTAAGGGGTGAGCGACAGCCCCCTCACCCTCAGCACCTTGGGGTGTGCAGGAAGTTTTTTGAAAATGAGAATTACTCCTTCCACATTGGGCAGCCACCCCCCATCTTAGAGTTGAGGAGGCTCAGGGTCACAGAGAGCGAGGTCCTTGCCCAAGTCACCCACACAGTGAGGCAGGAGTGAGGTGCAGGCAGCGTGGGTCCCCCCACGGCTGTCCCAGTCTCAGGGCAGTGGGCGCGCAGGCGCCTGGTGGCAGTACTGGCTGTGGACACCAGGGGGCAGCAGGAGACCAGCGTTGGGCTGCTGGAGCGGGAAAGGTGGCAGGACTGGTCTGGCAGGTGGCCAGGGACTGCTCCCCACCCCGGGGCTGTTGGGGAGCGGGAGGGGATGGGCACCCCTTCTGCTGAGGCCCTACTCTGTGCATCCCTGGCCTCTAGGAGGACCAGCCAGGGCTCAGCCTGCTTTTAACGCCCAACCTGGTCCCCACCAACTGCTGCTCACGCTGGAGGCCCATTTGGGGTGAACTGGGGAAACGTGATGGGTGAATGAATGAATGAGGGAGTGAATGACTCCCCAATGGGCAGAGGCCTGGAGCCCGCTCCTCCATCGCAGGGACTTCTGTGGGAGCAGGGAGCTTGCACAGTGAGCCCATCCCAGGGCGTGCCCAGTCGGGGGCACGGGGAAGGGGGTCCCTGCCTGCCTCTTGTTTCTCCATAACTGCAGGGACAGGTCTCTGCCATGGGGCAGGAATGGGTGGGGGGCAGGCAGGGACCCTCACCTCTCCTCCCTGGCATGTCTGACTTCTCTGAACACCATGTGGGGGTGTTGCAGCAGAGTGGGAGGTGGGGTCCCTGGTGTACCCCATGGGCAGAAGATGCTGACTCCTAGGGGTTCCCACTAGCCCTGGAAGACTAGACAGGAAGTCGGGGGGTCACAGTGGATGTGAGGTCCAGGAAGGGGGCATCTGATCACCCCAGATTCTTTTTTCTTGCCATTTCCTTGGCTCAGTGAGCCTTTGGTTGGGGCACCTCCAGTCTGCATCCTGCGGGCCTGGTGGGGCTCAGAGCTGGCCACACAGATGGCTGAGATGGGTCCCCACACGACCCTGGGACCCTCCTCCGTGTCTGTCCCCTGCCCTGGGTCCTCTCCCCAGCCCTGGGAGGGTCTTGCTGGAGCCTGAAATGATCAATGTTCCAGGGTCTCCTGGGACCGTCCGTGTTGAAACCAGAAAAGTCCACAGCCAGTTGGGACGAGGGGTGCCCCGGCTTGAGACGCCGAAAGGGAAGCGGTCCCCGGGTCATTTGGGAGAACTGCGGCGCCCCTCGCATGTCCAGGGCTGTTCCGGCCCCCGCCGCCCCTCCCCCAGGGCCGCCAGCTCCTCCCGGCCATCGCTGGGGCGTGAGGACCCCGGCCGGGACCCCGCGCACAAGGCAGTCCCCGTAATCGGAGCTTTGGAGTCGCGCTGCCTGCGTGGCCTGTGGACGCGTCTCCGGAGGGAGGCCAGCACCTGTGGAGGACGTGCCTGGCAGCCGCCGAGGGAACAGCCCGTCCTGGGAGGGGGGCCGGGCGGGGCGGGGCGAGCCGAGCGCGGGAACTCCGTGCGGGAGGGACGTCCTGGCTGCACCCAGGCTGGGCCCCCGCCCGGGCGCCGGAAAGCCTCCCCCCCCGCGGGCGCAGAGCGGGCCACGTCGCCTGTCGCTGGGGGCTAGCTAGTTAATCGGTAACTCCCCACACCCTCCCGGCCTCCGGGCCCCATCTCGTGGAGGAAAGGGGGAGGCTCCGAAGGCCGCGGGCTCCCCAGGGGTCTCGCCAGGCCTGTCCAGGGCCTGGCTGAGGCACCGCTGCTGGGGAATGCGGCTTGAAGCCAAAGCGGCCGCTCTTCCGGGCTGCGTGTGCTCCCCTCCGAGGCTGGGGGAGCTGGACGGGGCTGGGAGGGCTTTGCCCTAGAGGGGTGCGAGCTGCACAGGTCAAAACCTGCACAGGGGAAGGCAGACGGCCATGTGGGAGTTTGGTCACCATCTGGGTGGGGGACATACCCAAGGAGGAGTCATCCCCTGGCAGGGCTGTCCCCTCCCCAGCCCAGGTGCCCACCCCTGGCGCCAGGGCTTAGGGGGCGTCGGGGGAGGTGAAACCTGGGACCCTTGACTTCCTCTCCTGCTCTCTGCCCTTTGCAGAAGTCCAGTGGAGGGGCTGAGGGCTGGGGAGAGGCACACCCACTGCCCCCGAGCGCTGAGGAAGCTCGGGAGGGCGGCCTGCTTCGCTTCTTTGCGCCTCCGTCCCTCCTGTGCAGACGGGCATCAGAGTGCCTCATTCTGTGGGTTCCTGGAAGGATTGATGGGGCAAGGAGCCCGGTCCGTGCACGGCGGGCTCGAGGTGGCCGGGGCTGTCAGGGTTCGAAGTACCCCCGCGGCCTCCTCAGAAGGGGCACCGCCCTGGAGGCTGCCAGGATGGGCACAGGCACAGACGCCCCTGCAGAGGCCCTGGGAGCCTGGAGGTGGTCAGCCTAGGCACACAGACTGCCCCAGTGGGCTTCCAGAAGCAACTCCAAGTGGCTCCAGGGAGGAGGGAGGTCTGGGGCAGCAGGGGCGCTGCGGCGGCAGTCGGCCAGCAGGGGGCAGCATGCGGCCGGGAACGGCGCCTGGCCGGGCTCCGCCTCACTTTGGCGAGTGTTTGCGATCCGAACCGCAGTGTCCCGGGGGCGAAAGGAGCCCCAATACCCACGCATCGCGGGGACGTTGGGAGGAGAGCTAACCCCCACGATGGGCTGGGTGCGGGTGAACGGCCTTCCCGTTTCCCTATCTAGGAAAAAGGGCTTTTAGCTCACACAATGGGTTAATGGTGTCCGTAGTGGACGATGCCCGGGTTCTTAAGTTTCTTTCTTATGCCCGTCACAACCAGCTGGGTGTGCAGAGGGTACTGGTGCGGCTGGTGGCTCTGCTCTGCGTGGTCATCCAGAGCTCCTGAGACCTACAGGCTCGGCTGTCCCCAGGGGTCCCTCCCTGGACCCCCATCTGCCCAACTGAGGAGAGCGGGGAGGACTGGTGGGTTGGTTTGGAAGGCTGGTCTGGAAGTGGTGCACTTCTGCTCCGGCTTCGTGGCCCGAACCGGACCACACCTCGCTGCACAGGGGCTGGGAACGCAGCCTTGAGCTCGGAGGAGGCGGCGGCTCTGCGAATGCACTGATTTTACTCCGTTGGACGGGGTTAATATTCTGAGATACACATGCAAGATGCCGGCGGGGGGCCAGGTGCTCATGACACCCCCACAATGGGCTCTCTACTCCCAGACACGCAGGATTTGGGGTGCTGTGGAAGCCCAGGGGTCTGTCCTTGATGGTCCTGGGGGCCAGCGCCCCTCCCCCCGCCCAGTTCTGCTGTTTGCAGCAACACAGAGTACAAACATTGTTCCTTTTGTTTCCTTTCTTCCATCGGATATATTTTTAATTACAAAAGTAGAGCTTGGTTGTATCCAGGCAGATGTTTGCTTGCTTTGGGCCCCTTGGGGTGGAGAACTGGGCCTCCCAGCCGCCAGCCCCCGGCCCCCTGGCTGCCCTCCTCCAGCTCCGTCCCTGGCTGGAGGGAGAGGCATGCAGCTCCACTCCCGGAACCAGCAGGTTTGGTAAGCCGGTGGGTACCATCCTGGATCAAGTTCAGAGACACAGACTCAGAGAAGGTCACCTCCCTGCCCTAACAAGGCTTAGAGAGGAGGTGGGCTGGCCCCATGGCCCCTGGAGAAATAACAGCAGGAAGCCAGGCCGCTGGAGGAGGGTCAGGTCTGAGTCCTGCTCCTTCCCAGGTGTGGGGCCCTAGCAGCTCCTTTCCCTGTTAACCAGGTGGGGCCCAGAGACTGCCACACTGTGTGACACGAGGCATACCTGACATGCCATTCCCAGTCCTCAGAGGCAGGAATCAGTGTCACATGTTGCTGTCACTTAGATGAGGGGACCCTGGCACTCATGAAGGTGGGTGGATGGGCACCACAGGGGGTCCTCCCCAGCCCATCCACATGTGGGTGGGGCAGCACAGAGTCAGCTTTGCTCATGTATTAGAAGCACACACCAGGTCCCCTGCCCAGGGCAGGCCAGGAGCTCATACCACGGGGCCATCCCTGACAGGGAGGAGAGCTCAGGCTCCTCTGGGTGTCCAGGGCAGCGCTGGGAGTGGGGTGGCTTCCCTTCTCACAGAGGGGAGATGGCCTGGAGCCCGAGTCTGGGCTGGGGGTGGTCCTGACCTCTCGGGAAACGCTGGAGGCCCTGTGGTTCCATATTTTGTGGTCACTGTGCACACAGCCTCTGGGGAGGCTGGTATGATCACAGCAACAGGGCCGGGAAGATAGTATCAGTCCCGCCTCAGAGGTCCATGCCTCGGAGCGGTTGTCAGTGTCTCTTTATTTTTGTGAAAACAGAGAATTGCAGCATCTGTACATGTTATGGAAACAGGACTACAGTTTATAGAAAATAAAGAAATCAACACCAAACAATTGCTTTGGTTCTGCCATCAAGTGCCCAAAGTGGCACCCACCCTGCCCCTCACCTGGGCTGGTGCCCTCTCCCGATTGCCCCCTCACGGCAAACCTTGCTTCCCCTGGAACCTTCTCCAGGACACACTGGTGTGTTCTCAGTGTCCTGTCCTGCAACCCACCTGATGTTCCTTGCGGGGAGGCAGGCTGGTCGGCTCGGGTCGGCCTCACTGACTTCTCTCCCTGGGCTCACGGGCTCATCCGGGGCTGACAGCTCTGCTGGCTCCCCAGCTCCCAGCCCAACAGGCTGAGCCAGAGGGAAGGTGGCAGGAAGTCCTGGTGTCCTGTGGTCTGGCCTGGCTGGGGTGGCCACCGGAGAGGACGAGGGGTTGTAGTGAGGAGCACCATGTCGGGGAGCAGGGGCGTGGGCCCTGGCAGGTCCTCTCCTCCCTGGGCCAGCCTCCTCATCTCTGACCCTGTCGTAGGGCCCTCTGCTTTGCGTGTCCTGTCATTCTTAGGGGTGTCCTTCCCCCAGCAACCGACATTTATTGGGGACAAGTGAGGGAGCGCTAGTGGCCCAGTGTGGTGGAGGAGAGGTGCCCCTCGTACAGCAGCGACAGCAGGGCTGCACCCCCAGTCCCCGGGGCCCAGGATAGGCTCAGCCTGTGTCCCCACCGTTGGGCAGGGATGGGAGTGCCTCCAGAATTGCAGACTTCAGACCCCGGCTCTGGGGGCCGAGGGCCAGCTCTCAAGGTGTCAGCCACTTCCCCGCCACCTGGGGGAGAGAGGGGAGCTGAGCCTCCCTCCAGCTCCCTGCCCCACACTCCCTGCTCCAGGGCGTTAGGGCCAGCAGGTGTGTCAGTGTGGTAGGGCTCCAGGTGCGCGGAGCTCTGCCGGGGGACACGAGCCCTGGGCGCAGCAGGCCGCGCGGGGGCACCCGAAGACCCTGTCTCGCTCCAGCCAGGGACGAGCGAGCCGCGGCGGGTTAAAGCCCCGTCAGCTGGCGCGGGAGGCCCAATGGCGAGCGCTGGCCGAGGACCGGGCGCTTTCGGGGGGCGAATCGGTCCTGGCCGAACGCCGGGCCCGCTGGAGGCTGTCGCCCGCCGCACCAGGGAGGGCGCGCCGGCGGGTGGGGGCGCCCGCGCCACCCCCACCGCGCAGCCCCCGCCTGCAGACAAAGGAGCCGGTTGGGGCGGGGGGGGGGGAGGGAAAGTGGGGCGAGGGGGCGGGGCACCACGGTGTCACGTTACCGCCCGCAGCGCCCTTTAACTCCGGCCCCGCCCCTCTCGGCGCC